>JABUQX010021793.1:35000-77500 GCA_015478945.1 Trachelipus rathkii
GAAAATGCTGGTATTAAAAATTGTTGTATTTTAGTTGTTACTATTTTGTGTATTTTATTTATTAGTTTTGCTAGGTTATTTTATCTAGTAAGATATGATTTTTATTTTATAAGTCGATTGAAAAATCGACACGCTTTGGATTATTCTATAGATGCTTTATAAGGCAGTAGTTCTAATATGTTGTTCGAATTAATATGAAAGCACATTAAAATTTATCTAAAAGAACAAAAAAAAATAATCTCGTTCATTATACCATGTGAAAGGGGAGGAATTTATATCCTATTCCCAAACATGACCGCTACTCTGACCGTCATCCAGAATCGGTGGGACGGCATAGAGATCCGAGGCCTCGTTAAAACAAAAAAAACAAGTCTGTAAATAAGATTGTCCGTATAAGAGGGTAAAGCTCTACTGAACATTTCTACCAACTTTGATATGTTTTAAAATGTGTAATGAAAACCTTAATGTTTTTAGAGTAATAAATATTATAAATTATTGTAAGTAAGGCTGGGTGTTTTTGCTTGCTCGGGATTCACCACGATGCACTGACTATAATATTATATAAACTAAACGCTTTAAAATCTATATTTGTAATTGTAAAGCTAGAACTCATTTGGAGGCAAAAGCGTATTATGAGAAAACTTAGTAAACAACTGCCTCATGAAAGTTGTGTATTTAGTACGGTAAAATTGCCTGCATGATAAAGTTCAACCATAAAACTTTCTTTTATTTTTCTTTTTTGCTATCTATTTAAAATCAAAGTAACCAATCAGGAATCCTTTTCTCGCAACCGGTTCAAATGCCGGACTCGAGCGGAGCGAAAGAGCAGTTCGGCCAACAAACACCAGTACCTGAGAAGACGGTGCCGCCAAGGGCAGTGCCCTTGCACGGCATCCTTCCTTTTATAATTTCATATGATAACTAATTCAAAAGTGGAAAAGCTTCATTCTAGTAATGTCCCATAAAAAGGATCTCTTGTAAGTGAGTTCACTCAATTTAAGACGCCCCAACATTACAGGGGATTGATCACCTAAGTGATGTAAATAAGACTATAAAAAACATATAGAAGACAATGGTGAGAAAATAGCTATCTTTAAGCAGGTTCATGGACAGTTACCCATTTCCCCCCCTCGCCAATATCGGTTCTAAAAACTACTTATATAATGATGGATCTCACCAAGATAATAAGCTTAAAATGTTATATTCAGTTTTGTCCCAATGACCAATCAATCCATGTTTATTTATACAACTATTAAGAATATATCTTATATTTCTCGAGAATTCAAAACAATAACAAGAAGGGCTATTAATTAAAGAAATAGAAGACTAAATACCTTTGAACATATACCGTGATTCTCTCTTGTTCCATAATTGTTTAAATCGGGAAGTTCGACAGTGATTTATTATAAGCCCATTATATTAATGACCACACCACTCGGTTACACCTACGTATATATATATAAATATATATATCATATATACTATATATATATATATATACTATATATATATATAGTAATCATATATATATATATATAATATATATATATATAATATATATATACTATTAATATATATATTATACGGGACTTAATAATGATAATTTTTTCCAAGGTCATAGGAATCTTTTGTTTTTGTGGGGCGTATATATAATATACGAATTTATATAAGTATACTAATACTATGGGACACGACTCTATTAGGGCTACACCCTCTAACATCATTGCGTGGAAAAGCCCAAAAAAATGAGGAAGCTAGAAGAAGAAGGTCCTGACCAGTACATTACATAGTATGACTGTTGAAAGAATAATGATATCGGTGATCAGTCTGCGAAGGGAAACTTTGACATAAAAGTGTGAGACTGCTAATGATAAAAACGTCTTGAAATCTGGATTGAAACGATTAATAAAGATTTTAAATAAATAAATATTTAAAAGGAAAAAAAAATCTGATGATGAACGTTCTCAGTAATAATTATAGTAATAATTATCATGCTCATGATATCCCCAAAAGAACGCAACTAACGACGAATATATATATATACATCATCATAACTAATACTATACATAATATAATACAAAAAGAATATAAAATGCATACTATAATATATATATATATACAAATATATATATATATATATACCTATAAACTATATATATACCTAATATATATATATATATACAATAGATTTAACATTGTTGCACTTTTAGACGAATAATACTATAACTCTAACTAAGTATATATAATTAATAATATAAATATATAATATATATTATACCATATATATATATATAATATATTATCAACCTATATATATTATATATACTTAATATACCTATCTATATATATATATAATATATATATTATATATATATATATATACTAATATAATATAGTATATTATACATATATATACGTATTATTATACATCATTATAGCGGTTGTGGATTCAAAAAAAAAACCGTTCGTTTTTTTAAAAAAAAAAAACACGTTTTTTTTTTAAAAAAAGACCATTGGCCTTCATTTTTGCCTTTTTTTTTTTGTCAAGTTTCAAAAATTTATTATTTTTCACATATTATTAGTATTTTTATAGTAATTTTTTAGCATTAAAATACCGAGTACATATACAATAATGTTAATAAAGACAGGATACAATACTATAAAGTAGAGTATTTATTACTTAATAACAGAGTTCATAACGTGCCTCTGACTAGCCGCACCCATTTATAATTATTACATTCACATGATCTGATTATTATTATTATTATTATTTATTATTTTCATTATCATTATATAATATCTATATATTATATATAATATAACTATATATACTATATATATATTACTACTATATATATATATATATATATATATACCGTATACCTATATAATATATATAATAGTATATATATATATATATTATATACGGTATCTACTATACATTATACTATATATACTATACTATTATAACTATATATATATATATATATATAATATATATATATATATATATATATATATAATATACTTATATATATATATATATATATATATTCTTCATCTACCTTTTTCTCCCAAGACTGGTGGTAAGGTGGGTAACAAGCATCAGAAAAGAAAAGCCCAGTAGAAGAATATGACAAAGTCGAAAGAAAGCCCAGCCTTACCCCCCACCCCTCTGTACCATTAATTAATAAGGACTCGTCGCAGTCAGAAAATCCACCTCTGGCCTCCCACGGACTGGCGACAGGACCCTTCACATATGGTAAAGTCGTCAGTGTAAGGGTTCATTCCTTTGACCAGGCGACCCACAACCAAACCCAATCACAAAACCCCGCATTCTCTCATATTATGCACGCTTTATTCTCGCCTTCTGCCAAACTCACATTTACTCTCCTTCAGACATTCGTTTTACTGACTCTTAGATCACTTTTTCTTCGACTTCCCCTGCCGGTCGGTTTCAACACACTCACCACCTATAATCTGCTAAAAACCGACTATCACATTCATCCTCTTCCACATGACCAAAACCATCTCAACATACTTCTCTCATTTACTATTCTCTCGTTTACCCTTTTCTTCACACCACACAACTCTCTATATGTTCAATTCCTCATTTTATCAATTCTGTTCATTCTCACACCTAGCACAATCCTAAAGAATTGTCCATCTGAACACATTGACTTTAGATCCATCTATACTTCATTTTCCAGACCATAGTCTCACTACATCTACATAACACAGGTAACAACATACCGTCATGTAAGAGACCTAGCGCACTAAAAAACTTAGTCCCTCTTCACCATTCACCACGATTTAATATGCACCAGCCCACCTTCCTGCCATTCACAACTTCTCTACTACTAAACTCTGCAACATCCGTTCCCTTCCATCCAACATATATACCTGAAATATTTAAACTCAGACACGTCCTCTTCCAGTTGCTCACCATCTAACATAACTTCACACTTGAGGACTGTCCTCATCACAACCATAACCTTACCTCTTATCTACGTTACCTTTCAAACCCCTCCTTATACACACCATGCCTGCCAAATTCCCTCTACCAATCCTCTCAAACTCCTTCAGATTCGCCAAACACACAAAACCAAATCATCACGCACTATAATAGGTAGGGCCCACCCTCCACTCAATCTCCAAAATTTTTCATTCCTAAACACCATTTCCTTGTCACGCCCCACCACCTTCCAATTCTTTCATAACCCCATCCATACACCAATTGAATAACAGAAGAACATAACACAACCCTGCCACACTCGCCTTTACGTTACATATAACCAATCACTCTTTGACCCCCACCATAATCTCTTACAACCAATGCCTCACTATGTCATACATACTCATTAAGATTCCATCAGACAGTCCCATCACCAATCACTACAACTATATCAACTATAACACACTTGCCAATAGACACTCTCCCTTATTAACCCTAATCATTACACCTGTGCAAATCATAAATCTCAAATACAATTTATTCTTCCTCTCCCTCATATTTTCTCTATCATTTGCTTCAATGTAAAGATATTATCCACACATCTCTATACTACACTAAACGCACCTTTGTTCTTCACAATCAGTCCTTTCAGTCACTCGAGGCACTCTTTCAACCAAAACACAACATCTATCTTCCCTACAGCACTCAATAAACAAATTACCCTATAATCTCTACAGTTCCCTTTATCTCCTTACCCTTATTTATATAAGGGTTACTATTACTTGCCTATCTGCCAATCCCCTTTGGAACTATACCCGTCCATTAAACGCCTTTATTACAACAACTTCAAGATCCAATCACATCACATCTCTGCCATCCGTTCTTGAATCATATTCACAGTAATTTCACATAATACCTGCAGATTTACCACTTCAACTTTCTCACTACTCTACCCATTTCCTCCCCTTTGCTAATAACCTCATCCCCAAAATACCTCATTCCTTAATTTGTACCATCAACCCACCACACAGTCCATTTATCACCTCATTCACTTCACTTGCCAAAATATTATAACAGATTTCAAAGTGTCTTTCACACTCCACTCACAGCCATTTCCATCAGTTACAAAATACCCAACCCTACTTCATCTATTCTAAAGCAGGCTCCCCTTTATATCTACATGTCTTAACCTTTCGCACGCTCCTTCCAGAAGAGCTTCCTATTCCGCTATAAGTCCCCATTCATCCTTCCTTTCCAAACTGTTCTATTTACCTCTTCTTTTCTCTTACGTGTGCATCTTTTAGCATTCCTTTTTTCCTCCTTATATCATTCCAAGCATCTTTCCTTTGAAACTTCCATCATTATGCTATTTTCAGTACATATTCAAACCAACACTTTCTTTTTTACTTTTAAAACCTCTGCAAATCACCTCTCTCCCACCAAGCTCACTGTTAACATTCTTTACTTCCTACCTTTAGCACACTCACATACTTCTTTTCACTGCCTAACAATTGCCTTCTTCCATTGCTTCCAGATTTATGGCAGTTTCAAACTTTTCCATCACTGATTTTACTTGCGCACGGCCGTTCTTACAATACTCTATCCTTATTACCCTTGTTGTCATTAACTTCTCACACTCTATAATTTTACTTTCACTTCCTCGTATCACCTTCCTCTCCATCAAGTCCTCACTAACTATTTTTTTTACATTAAATACAACCATAGTGATTCCCGAAATCCATTCTTAACCCCCCTCACTGATTAACATCCAACACATACTTCAACATCCTCCTTCTTCACCCAACACAAAATCAATACATACTTTTCACTTCGATAGCCATCCAATCTACCGTACACAACCTAGGTATACTTATGATTTTACTCTTTCTGCTTAAAGAAAGTAATTACTTAACAACACGATACCTCTCCCCTCAACAGAAATCAATTCACCTTCAACCCTACCATTTCATCTTCTCTCCTAGAACCCCAAAACCCCCACCACGTCTGAATACCCACCTTTTTTTGATCGATATAATACCTATAATATATATCATATAATATATATAATATATAATATCATATAATAATACTTACACATATATATACTATATATATATATATATATATATATATAATATATATATATTAAAATCCATTTATAGTCAATATTTAGGCCTAGAACGGGCCGTATCGGTTACTGCGTGTGTAATTTAAAACTCTTCTAATATAACATAAAAAGGAGGGTAATTTTTAAAAAAAAAACAAAAACTTTATTAATTGTTCCATAAAGTACGACACTAACAAAAAAACCAATTAAAAAAAAACGTTTCTTTTTCAAAACCAATTAATATATATATATATTATAAATATATATATATATATATAATATATAATGATACTTATATACTAATACGTAATATTATAACATTATTATACCTATATAATATAATATACTATATATACTATATATATATATATATACTACATATACTATATATATAATATACTACCGTATATATATCAGAGGTGGGCCTTCCGCAATTTAAGTCCGCAATTCCCTCATTCCACTCTGACCAAAAAAAAACCAAAAAAAAAAAAAAAAAAATTGCCTGAAAATGCATTGCGATAATTTGAAAAAATTTGCGAATTGCATGTTAACGGAATGCCTAAAATCATTCCGTAATATTTAAGTCCGCAATGTTTGCAAAAGAAGGCTTGAGAAACGCTGCGAAAAACAAGCTGCAAACGTGAATAGGTTACCACCCCTCTGTTCTGTGAACCTATTCCCCAAGGCAGCACAGAGAGACTCTGAGCCCCTGGACCTCCTTATCACGATACAACACCCTTGTCCCCTCCCTCGCGGCCTGTGGAGAGATTGTTCAGCTTGGACTCTGATGTTACAGGCCCACGGTTCATCCTGACTGATGAGACTTTCGATTAGTTGATAAAGCATCAGGTGTTTGAAGAAAAATAAAACAGATGCATTCTCTTGAAATTTTGATTGTGGCTGTGCCAGAAGGGAGACAAGGATCAGGAGAGGCAGGATGACAACACTCAGCAATGACTATTAGTAATTACATTTATTTTGAGTATATACAGTGCGTCAAACAACGACTTTTCACTGGCGTGTGGGGGGGAACTTGGAGAATGCTTGTTCTTCTATATATATATATAACTATATATATATTAATATATATATATATATATATACTATTAACTATATATATATATATAATATATATATAATATCATATATATATATATATAATATACTATATTATACATAATATACTATATATAAATATGTACTATATATTATAATATATATATATATATATATATAATATATATAATAATATACGATATAATATATATATATAGTATTATATAATATATACTGTATATATATTATCATATATATAATATATATATATATATATATATCATATATATACTATATATATCATATAGCTATATAATATAATATATTTATATATATATTCTCTCTACTCACTCTCTCTCATAATATAATATATATATATATATATATATATATATATACTGTATATATATATATATATATATAATATATATATATATATATTTAAAATACTTGAGATATTTCTGCTAAAACGTTTTTTTTTATGTAAAACGTTTTCTAAGTTGATTCATGGTTAACGACCAATATTTATAACATTTAAAATAATTATAAATAACTATTAATTATCTTTTTTGTTTATCATTTTAGAATATTTAGTTATTTTTTTTAATTATTTATTTGTTTTTTTAAATATTATTTGTTATATAAAATTCTTATTTATAATGTGATAGTATTCTAAAGAAGGGCTTTTGAATTTTAAAACATAGTTATTTATAAAACATATACTTGTACCTGTTAATTCAGACCACGGTTTCAGATCCCCGCCATCAAATTATGAGATGAGCTGCCGCCATTTTTAATGTGTTAAAGCGTTATTTAAATAGGGTTATTCTTATATTTTCGTTTTAATTTTGCATAATCTTTTATATGTTTTATGTAATAATGGTCAAAAAATAAGAAAATAAATGTTATCGTAACATTATGAATTTGCAAGAAAAAAATAGATAGTTTCTATAATGTTAACTCGTGCTGACCACGAGTAGCACGAGTGCAGAGTCGCCCTCTGATATAATACTATATAGTGAATATTATATATATACTAAGATATATATATATATATTATATACTATATAGATATACTTAGTATAGGGTGTAGATATCTATACTAATATATAATACTAATATATAATATATATATATACTACATATTATATATATTTATAATAAATATATATAATATATATATTATATATTCATATATACATATAATATATTACTATAAGTATATATATATATATAAGGTATAATAACATATATATATATATATATATATACTATAAATAATAATAATAATATATATTATATATATATATATATATATATATATAAAATATTATAACTTTTCAATAGCTGTAAAAAAATACGACAAAACTATTACAGATTGTTCATTACTTACAGAACGAAATAGTTTTTTTTTTGTTTTTTTTCGCCAACTCGTGAATTATCTTATTTGCATTCACTTGAATTTCTTGGTGAATCGATAGCAGTGCAAGACCATTCAGGCCCTGGTTTGATGATGTGTTTTCTCAAGTTAAGTTTTAATTCTTCTTAAAAGGGAAAAAATTTCTCTTCGGGTGTTGCAGTTGAATTACAGGTTAGCTTGCGCAGGATTTTACAGCAACTTGAAATGATTGGGGAAACATGTCCTCTACTTCTCATAGTAGAATATGGCATCCACTGCATTCTAATATGACAGATTTTTGGTATTTTTGGTATTTCCTATATAATTTGAACTCTGTCATTACGTCCGAAGGAGGTTGGTCAAGATCTGCATCATACGCTTCAGAAGAACTCTCAAATCTCTTTCTTTCTCACTTTACATTGGAAGGGAATTTAATGATGGAATTAGTACTTGAAATCCTTTACAGTAAATCGTCAGTGTCTCGTAAAAAATCTAGTTCAAATTTCAGATATAAAAAGCTTCATAATGAACGAACTGATAATCAGTGTTACTAATAGAAAATCTTCGACTCAGAGATGGATGGATGGATTGTAACGAATCATATGCTTGCTTGTTATCTCTTGAACTATTACATAGCCAACTCCCGAAATATATTGGCATAAAGTGTTTTAGACTTCACTGAAAGATCATTGCGAAAGTAATGTTAGCAATCATTGACGCCGACCTTGTAGTTCTCTCCTGTCTCCTGATGATAGCGCAAGTAGCCATATTTAAAGAAGATTTAAGATCGGTGTTTATCTTTTGAAAGTGTTTACTAAGTGGGTAGTCCAACTCCGGACACTTCACGTAAAGACAAGTTGGAAAAGACAAAAAACTTTGGAATGTCAAACTATAAGTACTTAGTTTCAGCCAGCCCTGCTTGCATCCTCGAGAAGCATTCTGTGGGCACTCTCCAATTTTCAATTACATTAAATAGTTTAATAGAGGCATTAAAAATTCTAATAAATCACTCACAGGAAATGGTATCTTCTCAACTCCATGATTCGATGTTGAATGCGCCACTAGAGTGTCTTTTCAAAGTTTTAACTTTCGTTGAGAATTCTGAATTTTCGATTTCTTTATACAAAATGTCTTTCCTTTTTGGTGAGCTAAAAAAATCTAGGCTTTGCAATGACTTCAATGCAACATCGAATTCCTGCAACTTCACAAGATTTGAACACAACTAAATTCAGTGAATGAGGGTAAACTGCAAGTGGATGAATTCTAGAAACGTGTGCTTGTACTCCGTTGAAAGCACACTACATCGCTGCAACTCCAGCGTATCCTTGACCCAACAGATATGCTGTATCAAAGCCTAAACAATCCAAAACTTTCTAAAATTAGATCAGCTAGTCCTGGGCCAGTTAAATCACATGTAGCAAAAAATATAGAAAAACTTCACATAGTTTTAGTGTCTCAGTATTAACATATCTAGCACAAATGGAAACTTGCTCATCGCCGGAGATATCCGAAGTTTCATCTATGAGAGCTGCAATAATTTAGACTTGTTAACATTGTCAACAACTTGCCTTAACAAAATAGCATTGCAGGCTTCTATTATGGAATTTCGAATTTGTGGGCTAAGACATCTATAACTCTCTCCCTCTAAAGAAGTCTGCAGGTTGAGATCACCTTTTGCTCTATACCGTAGTATTGCCTGAAAGTTTCCTTCATTATTCTTGGGTTCTTCTGACATATATAATTTACCAGAATCTCGATGGCCACGAAGAGCCAATTCTTGCCGACCACACAGTAATACCGTTTCAATTATTGGAACAAATCGTTTTTTGTTCTCCAATATTTGTTGCCGCCTTTCCTTAATTATTCTGTTCTTGATTTCAACAGTTCAGGCCTTTCCAGGCGTGCCACAAACAATACTCAGCATCCAGAAGACACACAACGTCCATGTGATATTTTACAAGCATGCCACGTAAAATTTTTTAATGCTTTTTTCTAACTAAGAAACATTTCGTAACGAAAGCGCCAAGGTTCTCATGTGAATTGACACCAGCCCCCCCTAGAAATATAATACCACCACAATAGCTGCAATGTGATTCATCATGATGAGAAAATACTAGCACATGATACTAGTAAGTTCTTCCCAGGATATATCCAATTGCACTATATTATGCACATGTATATTACCGAATTTTGATTGATATAAGTGGGGAGTATCCCAAAATACGGTAACGGTATATGTATACCGTTTCCTTCCACTTGGCAAATGTAGGAAATCGAACATAGCCTTCAGCAGCTACCGAAGTAACGGGATTGTGAAAGTGGCATCAATTTTATAATTCTTTTGTTACATTCGCATTTCTGGTATCTCCGAGAGAGACACCCCGAAAAATACAGTATCATGGTATGCAATGATTCCTTGTTCTGCCGGAGCCTGGCGGAAATTGGGCAGAGCCTTCTGCGGATGTCGAAGCTCGGGGGGGTATGAAAGGGGCATCAATGTCACAACTATTTGCTATATTCGTATTTCTTGGATATCCGCGACAGATACCCCTAGAAATACTTAATCAAAGAGTTCGCACTGATGCTCCTTTCTTCTGGGCCCCGACGGAATCTAACCGTGACCCCCCCCCCAGCATCAACCGAAGATAATTAAGTATCTTAGTGCTATTTTTTATTACCTTAAGACCTATTGCTCAATGGTGTGCATACCTACTACATATCTAATAATCTCGCCTAGCACTGATCTTGAACATTTATGCAAAAGAATAATTATTATATCTAATAATATAATAATAATCGTTGTAGTTGCGTACCTTTGTAAACTCGTGATGGAAAAGCTGCACTTATGAACTAAATGTTGGATGTAGAAGGGAATGTACATCGTTGCAATAGCCTACACCTTAAGTCAATAAAAATGCTTAAATTGTTACCAGGGCAGAAAATCGCTTGGAGTCTTTCGACAGCCCTGGCTACAATTTCTTTTTTTTTTTATGAGATCTTGCGAGATTTTCTATGTTGAGTTCAATGTTAGTCAAGTTTTATACTTTTTGGCAATCCTCTCCAGGCATCCACCACAAAATGTTGCTTTATAGGAATCCTTCCATTTGACTAATTACCAATTTATTTCTCTGTTTAGTAAGAATTTGCAACACTGCACTGAATCCTTCCTCCACTAAGAATGAAGAAGGAAAAGCAAGTAAGAGTAATTTCATTTCCTGCCGAAGTTTAGGATACTTGCTTTGCATTTGTAAATATTAACAGCACTGTCATGTGTAATAGAGATACTATTGAAGATAATAATTTCCTTTCTTTTATGTTATCTCACGCCTTCCTCCTCTCAGTGCTCCCAGAGCTTACTACTCCTTTAATCAAGTCCAGCGCCCTTGAGGGTGATCGCCCATGTTAAGAACCTATGGTCTCAAAAGGAAATAAAAATTGTAGAAAAGCAAATAAATACACTATTTGGAATTAATTTTGAAAATTTAATGCCAAATTGGTGTAGTTATTTATTATTTGTTTTTCTATAATTTTTATTTCTTTAATGTAGACTGTAGATTAATAAAAATAATTTTTGAGTTTATGGTGTTAATTATTATTAAAATATGACAGTTTAGAAGATTAATGTAAACAATTAACTAGCCTACCATAAGTTCATTAATTCTGAGTGCTCTAATTCTATTTTATCTATTTATTTTTTATTATAAAAAGTGATTTAAAACTATATAGATGAATTTGCTTATTATATAATTGAAATATACTTATCATTAATTAGGTGATAATTAGGATTTATTAGTAATATTTATTAGTAATATTTACTAAAAAATAATGATTTTTCTATAAAAAGAAAAAAAAATCACTTAAAAATTCAGTCGATTTAAATCATTTGATTTTTTTTCGGGCCAACCCTGCTTTATAACACAGTATCTCTACTATGTTTATAACATTGCATTTCTAAATTCTTTTTATACTATGGGTTGGGCAATATTTTCCTAAATGACGATTAAGAACATAACAAAAAGGTTTCAAAATATTTTATTGGAAATCCAAGTAGGCTACCGTGATCCAAGGTTCTCCCACGGTTTTCTTAGTCCTATTATTTCGTTGCTTTATTGAGGAGAAATCCCGGAAAAATCACTCAGGAAATATAGCTGAACTAGATATTGCTATAAAGTAGGAAAATTCTGTCTTCTTTTGACCGTCCTCCCCTTATATAATTTGGCTTGATAAACTGCATGTTGTAAGTGTCATTTGGATTTCCATTAGGATGGTTTAAATTTGGGAGGTACCATTCAAGGCAACTTCTGCATTTTTAACGGAGACAATCTTGATAACCCCATGTGGCTTTCTTTCAAAATTTGTAGTTGAAGAAAATAGGCTAGGTTCAAATGTTACTAGATAGAATTAATAAAATAGGCCTATGTACTACTAATGTTGCACTTTTTCATAGCTTTACCTTAAGTAGGCTATGTAGAGCTGTATCTATACATCAGCAGTCTGGGATTTTGTAAGGTAATTATATGGTAATAGTCGAGTTCAGAGTTCAGCAGATTCTAAAAAAAAAATATTTTGGTAATAGTAGAACAGAGAGGCTTCATCCTGGATTTTTATAAAAGTCAAGGATATACTCTGAAAAAATGATAATGAAAAATAAAAAAAAAATAAATGTGGTGGTATCTTTAAGAAAAGTTAGTCTCAAAGTTGTTAAAACGGTAATTGTCTAGTATTGGTGACTCCAGTTCACGTACATAGTATATTAAAATTATAAACATTTCATTTACAAAAATAGTTTTAAAAAATTATTTGAAGTTTTTTTTACGCATTAGAAATTTATTTTGAAGTTATAATATTTTTCCCATTAAAAATATTAATATTAACGCTCTGAAATCATGACTATTCGGCTTTTTTCGCGTATACGTGTGGGATACATGCAATCACTGTATGAAATGCGTTTCAGATTATCGATACATCGAGTTATCGAGATATTATTTTTTTATAATCGATTTTTTCACTAATTTCGAGTAATCGATATTATAGAGTATAGACATAGTGTACGTAAATAGTATCAAAGAAATAAAAAAATTTGTAAAAGCAAGTACTTTTGTGCGTAATAATCAGGGATAACAAAAAAAAGTAACAAATTAATATCTCACAAATACGAAATTTACGCACACACACATATATAATATATATAATATATATATATATATTAGTACTATACGTATTATATATATATATGATATTATCATTATATATAAAACTTCACGGCCCAATTAGGGGGCTCGAGCCGCGGCGGCGAACACAGGGGGGGACGTTTTCCATACCCGTAGGGGAGGGGCGGAGGAAGACCCCGCGACACCCCAAATACCAAAGAGGCGGGGGTTCCGGAGACCCTCCCGGAGGGGGGAGAATAGTCCTGCCCTTTCGTTCCCCGGAAGGCCGAAGAGACGCCGATCCTGCATCGGGGTGTATTCAGAAGAGTTACCATTAGTTTTTTTTTTTTAATATTTTTTTTTAAACTAATGGGGACCCCAAGGGTTAGACCGCCGCGATAGGCAGGAGTCGGGGTCTCTGCCTTCCGGGGAACGAAAGGGGTAGGACTAATTCCCCCCGTCCGGGGAGGGTCTCCGGAAACCACGCTCTTTGGTATTTGGGTGTCGCGGGGGTTCCATCGCCCCTCCCCTACGGGGTATGGAAAACGTCCCCCATCTGTTTCCCTTCGGGTCGAGGCCCTAATGGGCCGTGTATATATATAATATATATATTTATATATTATACGGTATATATATATATATATATATATATATATATAATATATTAGTATATAATATTATATATATATAATAGTATATATATATTTATATATATAATATATATATATAGTATATATATAATATCATATTATATCTATATATATATATATTATATATAATATAATTATATATATATATTACGGTATATATATATAATATATAGTATTATTATATAATATATATATATATATATATAGTATATATTATATATATATTAATAATATATATATATAGGTGACTCAATCGCCTACGAATCGCACGAGTCGATCTAATACCATAGTTTGCTAATACCGACTCACGCAGCTTGTTTCAAACGTACTAGTAAAATTTCCAATCTTCACATAAATTTAGCCATATAATGACATATATATATATATATATTATATATATATATAATATATATATATATATATATATATATATATATATATATATATATTATATATATATATATATATATATATATTGCGTAGGTTAGTTTATAGAAGAAAAATACTTTTATTATTCTTTATTTTTAATTTTTATTTTATTATTACAAAATTCGTTTGCAAATTTTTTTTTTTTTTTTTATATAACGTAATATGTTGGCAGAACAATCGAATTGTTGTTAATAAACTTTAAAATTTTCTATTAATCGGAAAATTTAAAGTGAAAAAATCGATTATATAAAAAAATGAAAGCAGAAGGCATCCGATAGCGAATAATCCTAAAAAACAAATGCGAGAAAATTAGCCATCTTCAACTCATCGAAACGACACTGGTTTGATATTTTTTCTTTTAAAAGAGACTTAGGCGACGAGCTACTAAAATTAGGGATAAAAAACTTCAAATAAATTTTTTTAAAACCATTTTTGTAAATGAAATGTTTATAATTTTAATATACTATGTACGTGAACTGGAGTTACCAATACTAGATAATTACCGTTAAAACTCCCCTAGACTTCATTTTTGATCCATCCAGGTTAGGTCTCATTTCAGGCCCTCTAGTTCAGGTTATGATATATTTCATTAGGTATTCACAGTGAAAATCTATGTATACTTAACATTATGATAACCTGAACTAGGATGGCCCTAAAACGAGCATGAGGCCCACTAATTTTTTTATAAGAAAGCCTATGGGAAAATTTTTAAGTTTGAGAGGTTGTAACTTTTTTTCCTAAAGACTTAAATCACTTATTTTTTTTATGCTTCATTATTATTTTTTTTAGAGTATATCCTGTGATTTAAAAAAAAAAATTTTAATAAGAAAATCCTATGGAAGTTTTAATAACTTTGAGAGGCTGTAATTTTTTTTTTTCCTAAAGAGACCATATTTGTTTTTTTATTCTTAATTATTATTTTTTTTACAGTATATATATCCTGTAAATTTTATAAATATCAGGGGTGAAGCACTCTCTGCGCTACTATTACCGATATTTTTTAAAAATCATTTGGTTTTCATATTCCTAGAAGTAACACTGCCAAATCTTATTAATAAAAAATTATCAAATGTAAGATATTTTAATGAGTAACATTATTTGAGGTTTTCATATATCATTTCTTTTTACGTTTGAAAAATAAGTAAAGTTATGATGATAAGTTTGGTTAAGTTAAGTAGACAGATTTACTGTGTATAATTAATAAAACATCATAACCTATACTTAATGGATCCTAAAACGAATTTAAATAAAAAAAATTTAGATAGATTGATTAAATTTATATATGAGAGGTTTGATACCACTGTTTTAGTACTTTTACATGGGGGTGAAAGATGTATAAAAAAAACTGATTATCAGAAAAAAAATGTCAATTTTGATTGAATCTGTTGAACTGAACTATTATTAATATTTCTGGTAAAAATAGGGTAGAATGTCTTCAACACCAATTTTTATAAAAATCACAGGATAGACTCTAAAAAAAATAATACAGAATAAAAAAAATAAAAATAATTGTCTTTAAGAAAAAGTTAAAGCCTTTCAAATTTGTTAAAACTCCCATGGTCTTTTGTATAGTCATACTGACCAGAATGCTACTTTATTGCAGACTATGAAATGGGCAACTGTAGAAAAACATGGGAAATTCAATATACATATATATATAATATATATATATATATTATATATAATATATATATATATATATATTATATATTATATATATATATATATATATATATATATATATAGTATTATTCTATATTTGAATCTATATATTTTCAGAACAATCTTTCTAAGTTCAGAGAAGTTAAGTTTTTTAAGAAATTGTTTAGTGGCCCAGGTGGTGGCTCGTCATAGGCACTGGCGGAAACTGGCAGCCCCCCTAAAATTTCAGAACTAACTCACAAAATACTAACAGCAATTGTTATTTTCTTGTAAATCTCTCTCTCTCTCTCTCTCTCTTATTTATATAGCCGGTATATATATATATATATATATATATATTATATTCTATTATATATATATTATATATATATATATATATATATTTATATATATACTATATATATATATATATTATATATATAAGGTATATGACTACATCTGACGCGTAGCTTTTAATTAACTTTGCGAAGGGATTTTGCTTCCCCTTGAGCGTTTCACAGAGATGATAATTTTTAAAAACATTAATGAATAATCGAACACACTGTAAAAATTCAGCATTTATAAATGTTATAGATGATAGTAATTATATAAATAGTTCAGCCGAAGCTTTCGTGGAACGTACGAAGTGGGTTCTCGTACGTCACAGAAAGCTTGGGCTGATCTAGTTTATATAAGTAATCATCTATAACATTTATTAAATTGGTGAATTTTAAGTGTGGTTTTCGAGTATTCTTAAATGTTATAAATAATTATCATCTCCTGTTTGAAATCCCCTCTCGCCCTCTCCCCCCCCTCAAGGGGGAAAGCAAATTCTTCTGTAATATATATATAAGTATTATATATATATATATATATATTATATATATATATATATATATATATATATATATATAATTGTATATATATATATTAATATATTATATATATATATATATAATTTTTGTCGCACAATATTTATACACCAATAGAAAATCAATGGGAATTGAATAATCTTTTTAATGTTGACAAATCTCTCTATACGTGGGTAAAATTTTTAACTGTGTAGATCCGAGCGAGAGATGTTGTCCGTGAGTGTAGCTTAATAAAGTTAACATGGAAACTTTTAGAAATTTTTGTTCCGCTTCAATATTTTTTCCCTTTCTGAGCTTCACATTTAATTCTCTTTAAATTTCGATCATATTTTTTCAATTTTAACTGATCGTTTTTCAAAACATGGAAACATAAAAATGTACAATTATATATATATTATAAATATGTATATATATACGGTATATATTATATATATATATAGTATATATATATATATATATATATATAATGATATATATTATATATATATAATATATATATATATTAATATATAGTATATATATATGCGAACTAATATGTTACCCTAGCATATTCTGGCATAATATATATATATATATTCTGGCATAATTCCAGAAGCTTGCCACTAAAGAATTTTCTTAAAAAACTACTTGACTTAACTTTTCTGAACTTAGAAATTTTATAGATATAGATATTTACCTATATATAATATGAAAGTAAGCATTCTATGTTAGGCATACATTTATAGGAATGTAGATCTATCTTGGTTAGATTTTGATATACAGCATATACTATCCATATAGATTAGGTTTACATATACAGTATCATTGATCCATATAGGTTAGGTTTAAGTTTATAGCATCAACGATCCATATAGGTAAAGTTTCAGTTTAAGGAGTCCCTAGTTCAGGTTATGATAAGATTTGTTAATTTATACAGCTTTGTGTTTAATTAATATATCATACCTGAACTAGGAAGGCCATAAACCGAAACTTAACCTGTATGGATCATTGATATTGTATACCTAAACCCAATCTACATGGATCATTAATGCCATAGACCTAAACATAACTTAGATAGTTCTACTTTACTATAAATATAAGGCTGATCTAGATGAGCTATTTTCTCTCTCTCTCTCTCTCTCTCTCTCTCCTCTCTCTCTCTCTCTCTTCTCTCTCTCCCTCTTCTCTCTCTCTCTCTCTCCCTCTCTCTCTCTTCTCTCTCTCTCTCTCTCGTTTCATCTCTCTCATCTCTCCTCTCCTCTCTCTCTTCTCCTCTCTCTCTCTCTCTCTAATCATTCTTTTCTCCCTCTCTTCTCTCTTCTCTCTCCCTTCTCTCTTCTCTCTCTCTCTCTCTCTCTCTCTCTCTCTCTCTCTCTCTCTCTCTCTCTCTCTCTCTCTCTCTCTCTCTCTCTCTCTCTCTCTCTCTCTCTCTCTTCTTTTCGCTCTCTCTCTTCTCTTCTCTGCTCTCTTCTCCCTATCTGGCCTCGTCCCTGGGCCTTCTCCTCAGGCCCCTCTTTCAGGCGCACGTACCCTCACGGCTTCGGTCAGCTTTCGTATCCCTTCTCCCTCTCTATCTCCTCTTCCCTCTCCTCTCCATCATCGTCTCCTCTCTCTCTCTCTCTCTCTCTCTACTCCTCTCTCTCTCTTCTCTCTCTCTCTCTCTCTCTCTCTCTCTCTCATGTAACTTCCTCTATTCGTCCTACAATTGCTCCCTTCTTCAACCTCTGTGTCAGTTCACTATCATTTTGCAATATTACTAAGGCTCTGTCGCCCGAAAAATTTATTAAAGTATGTTCAAGTTTTATACTTTTTGGCAATCCTCTCCAGGCCTCCACCACAAAAGGTTGCTTTATAGGAATCCTTCCATTCCTTTCAATTTCTACTATCATACACCTCTTAGGCTTAATACTTACAGTTTCAAGCAAAGCACAAGTCTCCTCTCTGGGCAAACCCTGTCTCATGTCCACTGCAAAAGTCTGTACATAATTCCCTCGTCTAATTACCAATTCCATGTGGTACAGATCCGGCAACAGATGTTCTTGATTAAGAATGTCATATCCTAAAACCAAATCATACTCAGTCAGTTGGTTTGGAACTTACAACAAAGCGACCCGGCTTCAGGACATAATTAGTGGACAATCTCAGCTATTATTACTTCTCACAGAACTGGAAACCGGACATTCCCTATTCCAGAAACTCGGTAAGTGGTGGGTAATATAGGACTTTTATTTTTGTCCAATTGATGAAAACAACCGGCTGATATAAGACTCACTTCTGCTCCTGTATCTACAAATGCTGTAATAGGCTCCATAGGTGGTTGGTCCACTATTGTAACTTGTAAAATAAGGGTCTTTTCTTGAGCTTTTATGGTATTATTGTGAATGATTTCCCCTGAGGACCAATCCTTCGCCTTTCATCCTCCTCCTCTTCGTCTTGTGGGGGATTATTGCACTCATAACTATGATTTTCCGTCAAAACTGTGGATTCCTCTTCTACTTGATCATCATCATCTTCCTGTTGGTTTTCAGGTTGGTAAACTGTAGTCAATGGAAATACTTGTTCTATATGATCATGCTCTTGTGGGCTTTCATTTATATTTACAGGTGGCAATTGGAATGATGTCTGTTGGAATTTGTCATGAGGATTTTCCTGTGACTCTCTAGGATCATCCTTATGGCAGAGTTTCCCTTCGTTTCTGGGTTACGCATATATGTTGACAAAAGCGCAGATCTGTTTTACATGTGCTAAATCATATGGGACACCATTATTATATAAAAGGACTATTTAGACCGAAAGCTGTTTAACTAGCAAAAGATTAAAATATAGTTATAATATGGCATCTAGTGCATCTATTTGTTTCATTTGTCCTTTTGATTATTATATATTAAGTTATAATAATAATAATTAATTTAGGTCCTGAAAATTAAGTTAACCTATTTAACATATACGAGCTTAACCCATCATGTCTTTTTGCCATCACTATTTAATAAATCTGTGAGACTTAGCATCAATTATATAATGTTTATTATCAATAAAGATACTTGTCGTCTAATAAGCGTAATAACTCCATTATAGAGCATTTAATTATTATTTATATTCATAATGAGTTACCAAGGAAAATTAATGATTATCAATCTATTCTATTTATAGGATATTTTATATTGATGTAATATGTAGTACTTTAATGGGGTACGGTTAACTGGGTACCTATTAATAGTTTATTGTACAATCGATATTGACTTATAAATCATTATTTATGCATCTCTAGGGTTTTCATTTATTGGACGGTTCTATTTTACATATATATATTCACATAATATATATTTAAAAATATGAATTATTAAATAATATTATTATTAAGAATTTTATATGTTTAATAATATAATGAATGTTATATTTATAATTTAATGCTATTATATAAATTATTTATAATAAATAGGTTATATTATTTTTATTTATTATTAACATATTATTTATTAATATATAATTTATTATTAATTTTAAATGAGGATTCTGATAAATTTTCTGTGATAGTCTGAACATTAGGTGAATAAACCATATAGGACCAATATAGATATTATTTGGAAATATCAGGTGGGTCAGAAAGCAATGATGAAGCCTGTTCCTTATAATCCTTTTCAAACAAGGGCAATACTAAGTTAATTCTTATTTGGGATTTTTTTTAGTCCCCTTTGTCCATCAACTCTTCCACGGCTCTCCTCGCCTCCCATTTCTGATGTGTTTTGAGTAACCTAAAAGTTTAAATTTCTGATTGTATCTCTATAAATTGTAATGATTAATTTTTCATATACATTTGCCTCCTCTCACCCCTATCGGGCCTCACTTTTTAGACGGTTTTAAGAAAGTATCTGGGAAAGAATTGAGTTCATATTGATAATCATATTAAGTGAATGCAGTTTTGTACCTAATCAATTACCATGCGGATAGTGCATTGTTTTTCTATCTTTTAAGATCAATGCATTATACATATATTATGTCCTCCTATTAGACGACTTAGTAAACATTCTTGAAGGTGATATTGAATCTTATTCTTTAATTTATGCTACTCTCTTTACCCTTCCCTTAATCACGTTCCACTACTACACCTTGAGATATTCACCTTTCAACACCTTTTAAAGGATTTGAACACGAAACAATAGAGAATACTAACATTACACATGTACTTACAATTTTTTAAGTGCGCAAATTTATTTGGTCACACGAATTGAATAGAAAAAAATACCTTCACGCGCGCGCAACTTTGTAATAAACCTGTAATCTATAATCGAATATAATTACCGTCATACTTAATATATTATACTAATTATATATACGTATATCTGTATGTTATATAAATGAGTATTAATATTAATATCATCATCATTATAACCTATATATTAATAATAATATAATATCTATCGGTTTTATATAATTATAATATATGATATATATAATATATATTTATTATTATATAATATATACTATATCATATATCATAATATATATCTTTATACTATGATTATATTATTATATTATATATATATATATATTATATTATATTTAATTATATAATTAATTATTATTAATTATAATTATTATATAAATAGTATATTAATTATGAGTAAATATATTCATAGTATAGTGGGAGTAAGATTCTGTTTAGCCTGATACTTTGCGGCCATAATGGCGATACAAATTATTAATTTCCGGTTAAAGGACTATAAAGTATCCGACCACACCAATTTATTATTAAAAAACGGAGCCCGGGAAATAAGTACATCAATAAATAATATCCGAGCATATATACAGCCCCAATTCCTGTGTTAGCTTTTAAGTAATCGTTGCCGCCTTCTGGATGGCCTTCTCTGAGTATGGAAAGACTAGATCACTTAATAAGCCATTTTTTTTCTTTAGCTCTTCCTTAGACTACCTTGAAGCTCATACCTTATAGGTCTCTATTACCTATTATGTACAGAGCTAGTGCTCTTAAAACTGTTGGTGTTGACTTTCATGAATTATCACACCAGGAATAGCTCTATTCCTACTTGAACGTATTCTTCTTTGCAATTTACTCTCAAACTATTTTCTATACTTAACTCTACTTAATATAACTAATCACTTACTCTGCATAATCCGTTAAGCGTTACACTTAGAGTTAGCAGAATTTGAAAGCTGCACTCTCTCACCTATTACTGTGGATATTGTCGTGAGTCTATTACTATAGATTAAGTTAGTTGATAATAGTGTTTTAGTAGATAATTATTGAAATGTATGATATATCTGCGGATGACTACTCATGAGTGTTTTTTATCATTGTCTTTTATGGAGCACAGATAAGAGTCATAATTTGTATTAAAACAAACCTAAGTAACTTAGATAATTACTGTATAATATAAGATAGCGTACCTGTGAAGAAAAAATACAGATCTAATATATAATTAAACTTACCTAGATAAATTAATATATATAAAACATAATATAATATAAAATAAAGCTTTAGAAAATTAATCTAATATTTTATTAAACCTAATATTTTATATTATTCATAAGAAATTATATTAATTAAGGAACTACAATCCAGTTAGGAATATATTTATTCAAATTATAATATACATGATGATTTATGATACTAATAGGTTAATAATGAACGTATTATTCAATTCTAAATCAATGAACATATCTTATTAGATCAAAATTCTTAATATTATATATGTATTATTCTGAGTTAGATAAATCTCAAATATAATAAATAAATTAATAATTAAATTATGAATAATAAAAATAAACAATAAATAATATAAATAAATATATAAGCATGAAATGCTTGTATATTAAAGTTATTTATGCTATCATATATTATATCATATAATAATTATTAACGGAAACCCATCTTAATTACATTTCTCATACACTACTTTATTACTTTCTCCATTACGAATATCATTATATCGATATATATAATTCCTTAGTAAAAATAGGGTTAGTAATAGGATTTTTTATTTTACATAATTATATTATGTGCATTCACAGTATATAAATGCTTTCTCGTTATAAGATATTTTCAACTTATCATGTACCAGCCGGAGATTTGAACTCTTCACTGGAGAATTTCTTACACACGAGAACTGGAAGTTTAGGAAAAGGTACGTGTATGAATATATAAATATATTTTAAACGTGATGTTATTTAACTTTATTCATTTCTTTTAATGATCTGTTTTCTTTCTTAATATAAAGCAATTGATATTTATATTTTCAGACTCTAAATGGTTTAACTTGTGCCATATATATTTAGCGAACATCCAATAATCCTCCTCAGGTACGATATAGATCGCTAGACGCATAAGGTAGCCATAAGTATGTCATAGGCTCAGCTAGACGCATTGAGAGATGTGATCAATATATGATATAGGCGCATAGTACGCATGACGCTATAGGCCGGCGTGCAATACGCGCATAAGGCGTCTCACTCATAAATAATATATGTAGGTCAGCGCCAGCTATCTGAATATAATCTTATATTATATATATTATATATAATTTCTATTTATCATATATGTTTTTATCTATATTAAATTTCAGTTTTGTCGATGTAAACTGAAAAACACTAAATATCATAATATTAATATAATTATATACTTAATAATATATATATATAATAAATAAATATAAATTAATTAATTAATATTATTATAAACTATAATTATATATATATTATACCATATAATATTATATCATTATTTATATTAATATTAAAATCATAATATTATAAATATAATTTATTACTTTATATTTTATTTGTTTTTAATCTCAGAGTTTATCATACATCCTACCAATACTCAACGAGGCTATATAGCCCTTATTCAAAGGAGGGGTATGTATTGAGAGAGATTTAATAACTTCAATAAACATTCTAAATAATACTCTATGCAAATTATACTGCTATGATGACGCAAGACGGGGCTCATATAATAGTGAGGGATTCAGATTGAGTAGGAATAACACAGTAAAAGTATTTTGAGTAGATAAATTCTACCTAACAGAAATCTAGAAGTTGGCAGGTATATATGCAGGAGTGACTCACCAGCGATGCTGAATAGCTAATATCTGAGATTGGTTAGCTAAATATCAAAACTCAATATCGTGCATTGTCGCAGGACCTTACTAGCTACCAGATTCGTTTGATGCCTTACGTTATGTGAGAGAGTATTATAAATAGGTTGTACTCTGAGCAGAAAGTCGCATAGGCTTATTTGTTCTTCCCTTCTGAGGGCTCAATCTATAGCGCCCGACGTAAGGCGGTATCTACTAGGTAATATCACTCCAGGAGAGAGAGCTGAGAAGACTGCGCAACATCTATTTGGACACCGCTATATAGATTGACGGTCAAGCTGATACCTATGTTAATAGTTAATAAAGTGACTGAGTTAATAGATCCTCCTTTACTTCCTGTGGACGTCATCCTATCCCACGAGCGTTGTAAAGCTCGTGAGACCAAGTAAATATGGGCCGAACTACTTAGCTCATAAACGGTAGGATCGAATAGGAGCCGCTCTTGTGATAATACTTGGAGATAATTTTAATCGTAGAAGAGTGATTAAAAAGATAGTTTAATCGACATAGTCTATATAGATTACCTCTCCCATGACTTTCTTTGTAAGGCGCTTTTTAAGTCTCAACCTGAGTTTGTAGATGTGAGAGTTTTCTCATAAGACATTATACCGGTTCGATATCACAAAAATAAGGTCACAAAGGAATTTAGTCATTTAATTAATTAGTCATACAGGGAGACGCACAGATATCGTTAGAAAGAGATAAGGAAAAGTTATAGAAAAGGTGTCTTAGTAGAGGGAGATTTGTGACAAGAGAACGTTGAGTTTTCTCACTTAACGTGAATTGATACATCATATCCTAACAAGTGATTCAGACGACCCCTCCACGGCAATTCTCATATTATCCAGATCAGGAGAATTTAAATCGGTTCAAATAATTTAAGATCTGATAAAGTTAGTAATATTCAAGCCATGCAAAGATAAAAGTAGTCTGGAGCCGATTTGAAATGAGATGAAGTGAATGGTAGATGTCATCTCGAGCATATGAGGAAATTGCAATATCAGTAAATTGAGTAAAGAAATATTTAATGAATAAGTAGGACAATATAATAAGGGCGTTTTAAGCTCTATATAAGTTATTAATGATACAGCAACCCTTAGAGGATCAATAATATTTACTCAACTGATTGACCAGAAATAGGAAGTAACGTGCCTCCTATCAACACTAGCCGATATTTAGAGTATACTGATATGTAAAGTGTAAAAGCATAGTATAATAGCAAAGAGTAAAGTAGTGAAACTCCAAAGGAGGAGGAGTCTATGTGAGATAGCAGCTTGAAACTCGTGCACATATTCTCCGTCAAATGCTTATTGAGGAGAACTATATATGTTAAAATGCAGCCATACACTAATAGTCTTCCAATTTAATGTTTCCTAAATGGTGGAAACTACTCATAAATCGGTTATAATAAATATGAGAATAGTTATTAATCTACTCCTATAGTTAAGTAATCCACACTAATACCCGAATTCACTATAATATATAATTCTAAGTTAGTGTCCAAGAAGGTATTCGTAGGAGCTTATATTTGTAACAGACCTAAGTATCTTACACTATTTATCCGACTCACATAGATATCATACGAGGTATATATTGAGCTAATTACTGATCATTTATATATAATATATTAATACAATATTAATATATTATATAATATATTATTTAGTATCATATATATTACATTATTATATATATATTTATAACTATAAAATATATAAATATATATATTAATTATAATATATATATATATATATAATAATATTAATTATAATATATTATATTATTTAATCATCCTATTAATATTAACTGAGATTATGTTTACAATAATTGTAGTTAATACTTATACAAGTATTAGCTTCTGTAATTCAAATAATAATTAAAATAACAATTATTATATTATATTCATTTATATATATCTATTGAGTAATACAAGATATATTTATTCAATATCTAATTTTCCCTTTATACTTATTATTTACTACTTAATCAGTATCATATTCCATACTTAGGTCTACTCAAATTTGATTTGCTTTATTTGTACATACGTGGAACACTTCCCCGTGCATATTGAGGCTTTTGATTATACATAGTCAACTGTTGATAATAAGTATGTGTTATCCTTCGATGCTCTGTCTTGTGTGCGCTAATAGATAAGCTGTGTGTGTTGTGTGACCTGATAGATGTGTGTCTAATTAAAGGCTGTCTAACCTACAAATAGCGACCTTTCATTTGTCAATGATATGTTGGTGACGCAGGTTCGTGATGATAATACTTGTTTTTGATCCGTGAAGCTTATACTCCTTGGGGTCATAATTAATGTGCATTGATTTTGATAGTAGGTAAGTTGTGCTAGATAAATTTGACTCATTTCGCTCTGCATCGCCCATCTAATTCCTATTGGATCTTGCTATTCAGAAATCCAAAACAAAGATTTTGACTATTAGCTAACTCCCTAATTCCAGGTTGTCATTGTAAATGAATTACATAGATTTATATATAGATAGTCTCTATGTTGTTCTCTCTTTATTACATGCACTTTTATTATCGCATTCAGTTTTCTATCACTTTCTAACTTTATCCTTATCGTCATTCTAAGTCGAATAGTGTTTGTAGATGTTAATGTAGTTATCGAAAATTGTTAGAACTCACACGAGAACTGTAGAGGTATCAGTAATCAGGTTCAAATTTATAAGTTTGTTGACCTCTTTTGAAAGGAAAATAACCTCACCAGCAGATTCTTTTTTGAGATTATGTATTACCTTGTATAAAATATTCATATATTTACTATTCAGTATATAAATGTTAATAATATAATCAAACACCTCTGTGAAACTAATCTTTATCACCTAATCACCTCTCTTTTCTATAACTGATTATATTTTCTGGTACTGTCTCATGTAGACGAACCGAGATTCATCAAGAAAATAAATATACCTTATGGGTTTGGTGATGGCTACGTTAGTTAAAGAATATATCAGTTTTTTGACTATTAAATGATATGTATTAATGGTTTTTCATATTTAGGAGTGAGGGTCATTAGAATAGGAAAGACTACTATACAAGTTATGTAACTTTATGAGTATGGACGAGTACAATAATTAACAATTGTAGTGAAACTTATATGTTATTAATAAAAAGCCACGTATACGATGAAGCAGTTACGGAAGTTTCATAGATATAACTATTAATATATATAACTAGATAAAACTAATGTTAAGTTTATACATTTATATTTAAATATATTAGAATACTATTAATATTTATAGAGGTGTTAATAATTAATAACATTCATCTGTGTCTTTGAAATTAGTATATCTTATCACTATTTACATATGATGACCAAAACGGTAAGGTTATGATACTTTAAAAGTATTTTTATTTTTTATACATCTTAAGCAAATAATATTTCTTTAACTACTATAACATACTAGTATATTATTAAAATAGCATATTTATACAGAAATAAATTCATTTATTTTATCTTAGAGTCAGTTCATACTATGCATTTATTTTATATTGTATTATTTATTTAAAAAATTAATTGAGGTGGATCATTACAACATTCATATTTCTATTATAATATTTTTTTAATTATTGATAAAGTTTTCTTTAGTAAACAATATAATTAAAATTATATATCCTGTGATAGATGATGCGTGTTCTTTAAAATCTTCATAAAGAGTTAGTAATAAATTTATTACGAATATCCTCTTTTAATTGTGAGCTAAAAAACTCGATAATTTTTTCAAGCACTCTACGGATACGTGTGCGTCGTTAAGGGTAGTTGTGAGTAAAGTGGGCTGAAGGTTATTTCCGGCAGTTTATGAAGTAGGTTGTGCTAGGGTCAACCGACATTTCACGCTCTCTCATTTGTAGCGTACACAATGCCGGACATCAGAGCTCATTATTTAATATCTAATACTTTATCCTGGTGTTTAGAATTTACAAATAATACTTATATAATATTATATCATGGGTATAAAACAGAATAAAATTTAATCTAAAGTTAAAGAAACCTATGCAACAGTATATTTATTTGCTAAAATAAGAGTTCAAAATGCTTGGTCTAAACACTATATAACTATATATATTCAAAGCAAGTATTTACGTTAAATATATTGGTAGTATATATATATCGTTTTTTATCTTAATAAAATTTTTATTTAAGAAATTATAGTTAAATATAATATATAAATTATATATAATATATATATTTTTGCAACTTAAAATATACCTATTTAGCATTAATTTTAATTATCATCTGATATCTAAATGCTAATGTTTAATGTTGAAAGGGTATTAGCAAAAGAAGCAAGATATGTAATGAGTTCAATTAAATTTTTCTCCGATGGGAATTGGCAATTTATAAATAAAACCTTGACTCAGTTGCGTAGCTAATCACACCACTGAGGTTCGCTCAAGTATTAAGGATGATATTTCTATTGGCGCATTATTCGAGTGTGATATTCTGTGCAAATAGTATAACATACTATCGAATCTCTTTGTATATCACATTTAGCCGAGAGCACTGGTATTCTCTCGGCGCGTGTTCTGTGAAATATCTAAAATATTTATCTGCTTCTATCGATAGCATTTGTTTTCAGTGAACCATAATTCGGCAGGAGATGCTTTGCGCTGATGTCTAACTGACTTTTGCTGAGGATGGTCATATTTTGATAAACTCACTATTATTTAATTTATTAAGTGTTCTTCTATATGACTTCGAGTTACAATTATGACTCTTTTTATCTCGAGTTTTCGTAGTATCTTATTTAATCTATACAATCAGCAGTATCACGCATGTAGTTAAATTATCTGATTAATCATTGGTGTGTAAGCATAAAAAAAATAAAAACGACACTTAAAAATAAATAAAGGAAATAAAATAACATAAAATAATTACTAAGTTTAAATTTTTAATTAGGATTATTACGTTTTCATTTTTGCATCTTTTCTAACTTAAATATTGTATTGCATTGGTTTTTGTGTGAGACTCTGATCTTTCGCTATGACATTTTTCTCTCACTTAAATAAGGATCTTTACCAAATATACTCTGGTGTATATATACATACCGAAACAACTTTCGTTACTCGCATAAGTACACAATTTTATCGTACTGTTAGGCTGATAATATAGAACCAACATGGCTAATAACTGCAATATATATATATAGAACGTTTATATATATTATATATTTATCTATATATTATATACTATTATATATATACTATATAATAGTCATCTCATATATATATATATTATATATAAAAGTATATATATAAATAAATAGGTTATTAGTATTATATAAAATATATATATAATATATATATTTTATAGTTAAATCCTCTGATACAAGTCTTTAACTATTACATAAAAATCACGACTAAAGTTAAAAGAATATTATTATCACCAAATTTATTCTGATTCATGATTTAAGATTTGTTCTGGTATGGCATATATATATTTATAAATATTTTTATATAAAAGAGAATATAATTTCAAGACAATATTAATATTAATATAGTATATTTAAGTAAAAAATAAATATTAGCAAATAATAAAAAAATACGTTATTAAATAGTAGTATATATATCTATATATTTATATAGATGAGTATTAATATATACTACTATAATATATGTATGCATTATAAATAATTAATATATATATATAATTATATATAACGTATAATATATTCAAATACCCCTAAGGTTTACTATAATATATAATGATATATATATAATAATATATATTATATATTAATATATATTAATATTAAGTATTATATATATATAAATAATATTAATTATATTTATATTAAATATAATATAATTATAATAGTATTATTATATTAATAATTTTATATAATATATATTATATATAGATAATAATAATAAGATATGAAAGATAGAAATAAGTGATATATAAAGCTATATTTTGAAGCTGATCTTAAGGAATTTATCTATATATCAATAAACGCTAAGGATAGAGTAAAAAAAGGAATACATGTAGTATAAGGTATGAATTGAATAAATATCATCAATAATGTTGTAAATATGTTATCAACTCCATTAGAATAGATGGGCTCCTAGGTTATATATATATATGCATACATATACACATAAAATGGGGTATCGCATTAGGTTGATAAATAAGCTGTATATTCTTCATTGAGTTAAAATTAGTATAAATATCTATAACTTTTTTTGGGGTATTATAGATAGGATGGCTCGTAATTATCGGTATGAAGTAGTTATTTTATTATTCCCGTAAGATTATGTTACGGGTTATCTCTTTTATAGTTGGTACAAACATAATATTATTAAATGAACGTGTTGTATCGAATCATTAATTATAGCGTTAATTAATATAAATAATATACTTAATATTATATATATATTAATATAGTATAATTAAGAAAAAATAATATTTAAATTATAGTTTAAACTAATAATACACTAGATAAAAGGAATGGAGACGTATCAAAAATATTTTCATATTACAATAATAATTCTTCCAATAGACCATTATCTAATCATATTTTTTATTGTTACAAACTAATAACAAAAAGTATATTAAATAATAGTTCATCTTAAGCGGGTCATCATTTAGGCAGTAATTTAACATATTAACTAAAAATGGTATAAGTTTATAATAATTATATAAATATATTATAATTAATTGTTATATATTTTAATTATAAATAGATATATTATAATTAATAAATAATATAATTTTAATATATATATATATATTATATATATATCTATATATATATATATTTAAGTATATAAATTATTTTAATATTATATTATTAATATATATTATTTATTACTATTAGTCTTAAATATAAAAAAGTTATGATAATTATTAGTAATAAATTATATCAGAAATAGAGTATATTGATCAAAATTAAGTGTATTATTCATAATAATATTATATATATATATATTATCTTATATTATAATACTTATAATATTAAAATATAATATATATATATATATTTATTCATATTCCTCCTTTGTGTATCCCTAATTAGAATTCCGTAGAGTGTTAAACAGAACTTTTGCAAGGAAAAAGGATTATTTCCAGAATTATCAATATCATTACAGAGCATTGAAAATGATTAAGGACTTGTCTTCTTTGATTGTATCTAATTTACGTCCATCGAAATATGAAACTAAACGTCTGCATTATCTCAAGGCACATGAGGACTGTGCGAAATATCTCTGGTTAGAACTGGTACAGTCCAGCTAGTATCCATGTGTACGCTTAGAAAACTGCTAGAAGGGCTATGACACTGCACGGTGATGATGATCATGTGAGCTATATAAACGTACAGGATATATTTTGACCAAGTCTAAACTTGAATAGGTGTATAGAGATACTAAACCTCCTCCAGAGTGCACACTCTGAACGTTCATGTGAATAAACATTTAAGTATAAAGTAAAAAATAAAAATTTGTATTATTTTACTTCGATTTTTTAAAATTTCTTTATAATGATAAATTGTTCAAGGTTCAAAAGCATAATGAATGTGAAGTCATATGAGAGATATTTATACTCTGCATCAGCGGATTCGAACACTGGACCTCCGGTCGCTGGAGCAGTTAACAGTAACTCAGGCGTATATATTACCACTAAATGGGTACCTAATTACACGTTACCCAAAAAAGAACGTTTCTAAAGTCTAGCTTAAGAACGTATTCAAGCTATTAGATTATTTAATTTTTGTAGTAATTGAGGCATTTCTGACGTCAAATCAACTCACGTATTTGAATATCTATAAGTGACGTATTATATTATTGAATTGTTTGGGGAATTTAGATCCTATCATACCAGATATTTATGCTTGCACTGTATCGGAGAGATGCTGGTGCCATATATAAGAAGAAACAATTTCTGACAGATTATGTCAATTTTAAATATATGCTTGACATCTCACAATACCATCTAGTCAGTGAAGTCCGGCTCAAAATTGTAGATCCATTTGTTTTAGCACACTACTAATTATATATACCATGGCTTCTGCATACCTTAAGAAAAAATACACCTTGGGTAGGCAGAGTTATATATATATAATATAGAAGAATTAAAGAAAATATAGATCAGAATTAATGTATATCACAACTTTCAGTAATACATGCCGTAACCATGTATTACACCTCCACATCTACATTTTGTCTATCATTTCATGATATGAGTACTAACTGCTTTACTATCCCTTCCCCATTAATTAGAAGCTCTAAGCCTCACTTTATTTATTATTAACTCCTGTATAATTTTTCACCTTATTCTTTCAAATAGTCGCACCCAAGTATTGTACTAATTCTCCTACACCATCTATTAATCTCAGTACTTTTATCACATCCACTTCAATAGCTCTACTCATCCTCCTTCATTTATACTGACACCAACTCAATGAATTCTACTTCTTTTATTATCAATTGATTGATCTTAGTCAGATATTATCCAGGCCTCTCTTAAAGCGTATTACGTAAAATCACTCAATGTCACTACTATATCTATCTCTATTTACAGCATATATATTATATAATATTAATACTTATATATATATTATTATATTATATATTATATATATATTATATACTATAAATCATATTTAATTCATTATATATAATATATATATATATTATATATAATATATATATATTATAATATATATTATATATATATATTCATTTAATATATATTATATAATATATATATATATAATATATAATATGTATATTAATATAGATATTATTATGTAATAGTGGATGAGGGTAATGTTAATCCGGATATACCAGATCATTAATGAAGGCCGAATACCTACTGAATTACTGGGATATCACATGAGAATAACATGTCTACTTTTGGTTATAGTGTACGCCTGTAATTATCTGAGAGTAATTAAACCTGGAGATATGTATCGCTTTTTTTGTATTAATGATCTCTAATTAAGTATAATTTAATACCACTATCCCCATTATGGAATCATATCATCGTTAGATGGTTACATGAGCATAATAGGCAAACGTCTCAGGGATTGCATTTGTCTGTCTTATAATAGTCTAACTCATAGTATACTTTTATCGTCCATTTATTGTATTTATATCTATGGAAATAGTGGCACCACAGGTAGTACTTTTTATACTCTTAATGCTTGAATACTAAATTATATATATATAGTTTTTACTTATTGAAATTAAGATGTCAAATCTTTTTGTATTAATGAGTAATATTATGGTGTTCTAATTATTTTATGTGTTCTCTTAAAAATAATAGAATTTTTATTTCATTTTTGTCTTCACTGAATAATTAACAATGTTTAGTTACTAGTTTTTTTTATTTTAACATGATTTCAATTCCAGTAACGAAGATAGTTTGCACTGAATCTACTTTCATAATAAAGAACTAAAAATTAAATGAAAAAATCCATAAGCTGTGGTTTCTCATTGTATGATCTTAAATACATCGTGATAAATAGTATAAAAAATAGAAAAAAATATGTCGTGTCTTTTACATGACATATATAAATATATCACAAATATATATTATTTATAAGATAAACTAGACCTACCGACAATCAGATATGAGATATCAATATAAATTTCTACAAATATGTTCGATTAAAATCATTTAATTATTATGTCATTACATATTTATCATAAGTCGAGAGCCTGTTAGTGTCTTTTTTAAGAGTGGGTGTATTACATCCTCTACATTACACTAAATAATAGGCTTTGCTATTCACTCCGTGAACACTGATATAGTGGAATATGGGTCAGAATAAATTAATCATTCTATTGGCTGCTCCTGATACAATAGATAATGTCAAACACTTGGACTAGTATCTCTCACTGCACACATCATCAATCTCACAGTCAGGATGAGTGTTATCGAGTACAAGAGTGTAGATACAGTGACAGACCAAGGTTTCTTTTTTAACGGTGTAAGTGCAAACGAGATAAAAGTTATTATACGACTCATCTCTTCTCCCGATATCTGCCAAGAAGAGCGAAGAAGCTCATGAGTACAGTATCGTTAACCGCCGTATTGCCTCGGCGTATGATTAAAACCTATTACTCAAAGCCATCAACAGAGATCTCTGCACGCTCAAATATCAGTATCTAGTGACGAGATGCAGTTAAGATGATTATGTATACACTCTCTAACTTCTAGCATAATTAGATGAGATACATAGTGTATTATGGATAGATACTGTGAGATATTTGAATTGCCTTAAGTGCAGAGTTTTTTATATTTTATTTAAAATTAAGCTAATATCGCTCTTTAATTTATATATATATGTGACCTCACTGTTGTTTTGTGATTTTGGCTCAATAGCGTTTTTATAATTTTTTAATTTGCATGTGATCTTTATATAGTATGATCTCTATTCTCACTTGCTATGGTTTATCTATCTTATAAATTATTTTATTTCCATATTTTATATTTGAGGGAATGGTCTAATTAGTAGAGGTGAGCATATTCTCTAATCATGTATAACAATTTGTAATATTCATCGTCTTATAAATATAAATATTACTTAAAGATAACTAGATAAAACGCATAATGTTATATAGGTGACTTAGGAAGCTGGCATAAACCTGGAAAACTGCTGATCCTATTTTTTGAGAATAACCAAACCATAGAAAAGTCTGTTATAAATATATATGTATTTTGCCCACTGTTATTACCTTTATCCTTATATATAGATACTATTATTTAAATTTCTTAAAAATAATATACTATGGGGACTACCTAAATATGAAATAAATTGACTATATATGTGTTGTTTCTACACAGCATTGTCACTCTATCTTGCTAGATCCCCCAACTGTGATTTGCAGGGGTGTTAGCAGCGTTAGCTCGTCAAGTTAAAGCATCAAAGATGGATTAATATGAATCTTATAATGACCAGTAGGAGAACAGTGGGTGATTATAAATACTTCGTAAATATAGAATGAGCTCCACGGGTTATCCGTCCCCTGGTGATTACGCGCCACTCCTTACAAAAAATAGATGATGGAATGTGAGTAGACATCCGTCAGCGGGAGACCGGAGAGATATACTGGCCCCACTCCTTTCTGGGATAATGGAAGTTTATCTTAATTATATATGCATTACTTTTATGGACTCATTGAAATCAATTGGACATTTGCGATTTTGCTATATATAGGCGTTAAATCAATCGTTACAATGTATTAATAGGGTTATTTCATACCACTGGCCTACATGAAGTGTAGGCTCACAAATCACTAATAGCTCTCCATTAACAATAACCGTCATTATTTCCTATTAAATTAGTAACTTTCTTACGCCTCTGCCAAACTCACAAATTTTCTCATCTACTTCAGATCAATTATTGTATTTCACCTAGACCTCAATCACTTTCTCTATTCGGTCTCCCTAGCCGGTCATAGATATGATTATCCCCAACACTCACTTGCTTCGAGAGCGGAACGGTATTATAAGTGGATCAATCCGCTTAACACTTTGTTATATACCGAACCTGGTAATCACCGGTCTTTAGCTAGACGAGCCTCCCTGTGCGCACTCATTGGAACATAACATACCATCTCTAGAAAATTGAATAGTGTTACAATCAGTATTAGTCTGCCTCAGGTTCAGTTAAACGAAGGAGGCAGCACTGTCCCATTGTGCACACGGCAAGTTAGACCATACGCATCCTGTGAGATTAAACGTAGAGGTGGAGAATCTTGTAATATCACTTGGGATTTCACTCCTTGGAGACATGAATAAGGTAAGTAAATGTATCCTCTATGCACACCTAGCATGCCTTCGTAGTCATTAAAAAAGAAGTGTGGCTATCCTACAGTATGCGGGAGCTGTACGTGAACAAGTGTACTCAATACTTCGAAAGTGAGTGAGACAAAACTGAGTGTTGGAGGTTTGTTAAGATCTTAATACATGGTCTTTACGTTGTGCAATTGTATTAACTCCGACCGAAATGTTTGTGATATAACTTAATTCTCTTCGATTATAAATCTCTTCTATTTATATTTCCTATTATAGAGCCATAGGTATATCAATTCTTAAGATTAGAGGTGTGTCACTCATTGATACACTATACAATTTTTGATGAGACTTTACTGACCTTGTTTTTGAATATGTTCATTAGCTATAGAATTTCATGACACACTCAGCAGCATTGATCTTCCTTTCATAAATGGCTCATAGTCCCTTTACATACATATCACTCTCCTGACTACCAGTGCAACAATTAAACGTACTTTGATGAATAGGATCCAATTGCCAACACCTTTAATCCCATTAAACTTATCCTGTGACATATTGCTAATCTACAAACTATTACGGCGTGACTGCATTTCACGTAACTGCCTCTCTCGAACATTTCAATCCAACAAGTATAAACATACGACTTCCCTTTCTGCAAAGTCCCCGAATATATCCTTACAGAACTATACTATGCAAACGTTCTTATTTGGGAACAGATGTGATTTAATGACCACATCACTGAGAACATAACGTGACTCGCCACGCTGCTCATCATCTAACCCGATATCTATACTTGCTATCAACACTGAGGCTGTCCTCCTGCGACCCGGAGTCCAGTGTTCGAAAATCCCCGCGGCTCACAAGGAACATAAGCAGGTTTAAAACTCTCTTTTATTGCATCATCGCATTTTATTTTCGTCACTATTATCTTCACAAATACCAAAATTTCTTTATATTATATATAGAACTAGTGATAAGGAAAAGCTAAATATTATTAAGACTCAAGTTTTTTTATTATTATCCTTTCTCTACACAACTATACCAATTTCAATGAACACTCTCTTGTGCAGGACTCGTGGCACCATCAACGTTCTATCACCGACAAAACCACTAGAGAGTTTCGACATGTCAAATCCGGTGCTAATTGCTCAGCTAGATACAAAACTAAAAAGGTACGCACCGAAATTTTTTACGGCTCAACCATGGAACACCGTCCAGCATCTTCCATCCTTCACCATTCGCTCATCCACTCAATTTGTTGCTATACACGAGAGAGTGAAGTTAGTACTGTCTCGGTATTACTAAATATCTCCACGAAAAGTGAATCGAATCGTGATTATATATTTTAAAATCATAATTACAGTCCCCGATAGGCGTATTATAACGCTCGAAATTATTGAAAACAAGAACCTAAGGAGTACTATTACAATCACATATCCTTTCTCACTACTCAGTATTATATAATTATATATTATATTATAATATATATATTAATATATATATATATTATAATATTAATATATATATTATATATATATATATATATATAATTATTAATATATATAATTATATTATATATATTATATATTATATAGTATATATATATATTATAATAATTAATATATTATATATATATAATTATTATTAATATTAATATTAATAATATATTATATATATTTAATGTAATAGTATTTTATATTATATATATATATTAATAATATATATTAATAATATTATATAAATAATTTATTAATATATTATATATCAATATATATATAATATATATATATATTATTAATATATATATATATATATATAATATATATAGTATATATTAGTATATATAAGTAATAATATATATATTAATATATATTATATTATATTAGTAATATATATATATATATATCTATACGGTATTATTATAACTATATATATATTAATTATATTTATATATATATTATATATCTATTATATATATATATATATTAATATATTAACTATATAATTAATATATATTAATTATAATATATATTATATATTAATCATATTAATATAATAAGCATAATAAGTTAAAATTAAACTTATGAAAATGACTACAATGAACCTATATAATATGATTCAATAGTATGTATTATTAGTAATTCCTTCATTCATATGTGTACGGAATTAAAAAAATAATTATTAAGATTGATATATATATATATTATATTATATATATATATATATTATATATATATATATCTATATATATAATATTATTCTCGCTATATATATAATATATATATATTTAATATATATATATATATATAAATATAATATATATATATATATATAATATATATTATTATATATATATATTATTATTATATATATACGGTATATTATATATATATATTTATATAGTATATTATTATATATATATATATATATATATTATATATATATTATCTATATTATTATATTATTATATATATATAATCATATATATTATATATTTTAACATATATATATACATATATATATATATATATATATGATATTTTATATATATATTATATATATTATATATTTATTTTATATATATACTATATATATATATATATATTATATATATATATAAATATATATATTATATTAATATATATATATATTATATATATAATTATATCATATTCATTATTAGCATTTGTTTATATTTATTCAACTTTGGAACAAAAATTGTTTACTTATTAAACGAAAGCTTTTCTTTTAATACGAGTTTGTGGTAAACTTTCCTTATTTAATAAGAAAATAACAAATCAGGAAATATGAAAAATATTAAAAAAAAAAAAAAAGGAAACAAAAAAAAAATAACTTAAGGGTTTTTATTTTTTCCCTTTTTTTTTTTTTTTTTTTTTTTGCTAAAATAATAAACTACTAACTGCTGTTGATAAGAATAAGATACTACGAAATGAAGAATAATATGAATATAGAAGTAAAATTATATAAATATAGAATTTCGATGAAGACCAGCAAACAAAATCGCAATGGCACCCTGCCAAATTGGTCACTGAAAATATTTTGGTGTAGAGATTTTTTCTTTTTTTTAAAGGCGAGGAGTCATCTCGGCATTTGATAAAATCGATAATGATACGGTGCACCGTACATCGAATAAGCTTTAAAATCACCTTAATGCAACCAGTGGTGTGCATGTCGAATGTTTATATAATTTCAATACACCGGAGAAAATTTAATGATCTCTATCTTGCTCTTCCCATTCCATAATAGTAGATCAGATTATTAAAATCTAATAGGTAATTAAGTTGCAATATATATATTATATAAATATATATATATTATATATATTTATTATTATATATATATATATATATACTATATATATATATATATATATATATTATCATATATATTATATATATATATATATAATATATTGTCCGGCTATTCAATGAGTGAAGGGTGCACCAGCCACCACTAAACAGCCGAACACCTTCCCCAACCACAACTACCCTTAACGCGCACACGACCGTGTGCTTGGAAATAATTATGGTTAGCCAAATAAAAGAGGGTTCGTTAAATTTATTACAACTCTTAGAAGATAAAGACACGCTCACTTTCAGATAAATATAATATATTGCAAACGGTGTTGTACAATATAAAAAAAATATTAATGAAAAATGAATGGTTGTTAGATCCCCCCAATATTTTTAAAAAAATACAATAAAATAAATGCCTAGATGAACGCAGAAAAGGAAAGGGTTATCTCTTAATGAATGCTATTTTTAATAACGTTTACGAGAAATGACCCTCAAGATGTATAAAAAAAAAACTTTAAGTTCAACCTCCGTTTTGCTCTTGTAATAGTGAGATATACATTCAAAGACACAGTGAATGTTTGATTACACCTCTAAATTATAGATCTAAATTTAATTAAATGATAAAACTAAATTCTGGTTTTCTGTTTGAGATTCCGTCCTGCCCTTCATCGCTGCTATTTTCTAACATAATTTCACAAATGTTAATGTCGCCTACTCAAGTCAACTTGAAGAGTCTTTCCCTTCTAATGACACCACAAATGGAAAACCATAATAATCATATAGTCAAAACTGAATTCTTACTACGTTAGCCACACCAACCCATAAGGATTATTTCTTATGAATCGGTGCGTCCTGAGACAGTCAGAAAAACGTAAAAAGCGATAAAGAGGGAAGGATTAGTTCCAGATGTGTGTTTGGTTTATTTAACATTAACTGAAGTGAAGTTTTCAGGGACATCAAAAAGTTCTGCTGAGGATTGCTTCAAAGTTTCACTATTTATACCTTACCTTGATTCTCTCATTTCATCTCCGAGTATCAAATTTTCGGAACACAACATACCATCGACCTTTCTTTCCATTTTGCACCCAGTTAGAATAAGAAAATTAACCAAATCATAATATTTATAAAAAAAACTGAGCTCATTATAACTGAATATAACAATGACAACCTAATTGGTGCAACAGAATCTTGGTTTAATTTCTGGAAGAAAAAGATCAGATAGGGAACAAATGCGATGAGAAAATGAGTTACAGCACACTACGTAGGCGTTCGAATGCTACAACGAAATTATATAATGACTCGAGTTTCTTGCCAGGAGTGCGAGAGGCTATCAACAGTACTTCTCACATCCTAAAGGGGTCACTTCACACACTACTTGTAGCAATTGAAAGGTCGTTTCAGTACCTTATGACGTGTTAAAATGTGGCTAAGGTCAACTATTTCCAACGTGCTATGTTTAATAAGCATTCACTGGGGGAAAGTTTCACGTCAAACACATCAATTGATAGAAGATATTAAACTGATTTTGGGAAAGAAATTTTATTTTTAAATTCTTATTTTCAAGATTAAAAAGAAACACTGTAATATAATAAGACTTCTTGCTTAGTATTCTGGCATTTTGAAACAAACTTATATATTATATACTATATAGTAGATAGTATATTATATATTATTAATATATATATATTTATATTGTATATATATTATATATATATATACTATATATATATATATTATATATATATATGCTTATATGTTTCAGCTGAACTGGCGAAATACTTTCCCTATTTAACCGATTTATGGTTTCACCCTTAGGAACTACGGGGAGACTTGCTGGTGGCGCTTGACATATCCAAAGCATTTGACCGCGGTATGGCACGCGTCACTGCTCTCGAAGCTCCCCTCCTTTGCGGTTTCCTCCTTCTTTTGCTTAACTTATGTCTAGTTTTCTTCAAATCGCTCAATATCGGTGTTGTTGACAGGGCGACTTTCAAAATCAATCATAGTGGTGTTTCTCAGGGTTCTGTCTTATCTCCCACTTTTAATTCCTACTTTCATTAATGATCTTTCTCACCTGCACATCTCTAACTCTATCACCTCATATGCCGATGACTCGACCCTTCCTCTTCAACTCATTTCCTTCTGCTCGCCCTCTTTACTTCTAAATTGCCCTCTCGTTTCTTAATCTTTCCGATTCTATTCTCGTGATCTGGATAGAATTTCCGGGTGGGTCGTCTGAACCCTTGTGAAATTCAATTCCTTTAAAACTCACCTATATAATTTTAATCTAAAAAACCCTCTAACTTTCCTATCATTTTCAATGGTTCTACCATCTCTCCCTGTTGACAATTATAAACAACCATGATCTAAACATAAATAAAATATTTGCAAACCTCAAACATAACAACGATCCTTAGGACTGCATCTGAGAAACTGAAAGTTCTTTCAGACAACGAAACTGTTTTCTTTCCTCTTCACATTGGTACTTCAACTATTTAAAGGCCTCATCCCCCTTTGTAATGGACTACTGCTGACCATATCTGGGGGGGCTCAGGTTTCACCCGGCTCTCTTGGATAGGGTCGAGTCAAAGTGCAAAAAGACTTATAAACTGTCGTTTCTTTCTAGTTCACTTGACCCTCTAATCTTTGCGCGCGCGATGTTGGTGCTTTATCATCTCTTTTCTATAGGTACCGGCAGCGGCTAAGTGCTCGAGGAACTTTCCACTCCGTGCAACACCTTACGACGCCCTCGTAGGCACAAGGGGTGCTGTGTCGGCCAATGAGTATTGTGTTGATATTAGCAACTGCCCCAGAATAGTTCGCTGCGGTGCCTCCTCTTTCTTTTCATAACTTCTGTTTTGCTGAACTCTTTTCCATCCTCGGTATATTCTGTGCAATTTAATCTCGCTCACTTTACAAAATTTGCGTTAGATGAATCGTATTGAGGGTTTCTTTTTTTTTTTTTTTAAGCCCCCTCCTTGAATAGGGCTTTGCCGCGTGAGGGGTGGTGATAGCTGTAAAAAAAAAAGAAATAATATATATATATATATATTATATTTATATATA
>JABUQX010021794.1:0-12500 GCA_015478945.1 Trachelipus rathkii
AATTAATTGATAATCGATAAAACAATTATAATATCGATAATTAATAAATATCGATGTATCGATTGGTTGAAACGCATTTCGACCGTCATTCTTCATCCCTACACGAACGAAAAAAAGGCAAAAGGTTACGTTTTTCCTAGCGTTTTTTTTCATATTTTTATTGAAAATATAAATTTAAATTATACGCTAATCGGTAAAAAAAACTTCAGAGAATTTTTTGATACCATTTTTGTAAATTATAAGTTTATAGTTTTAATACAATAGTTACGTAAAGTTTATTCACCTCGGCTAAACTATTACCGAATTATCTGTAGATTCATCAATAAACAAGGAAAATTTCACTTCTTTTAATTCCTGGATTAATTCTTCGAATAAGGACAAGCTTATAACATTATTAATTAGGCATGCACACTTTGGGTAATACTTTAGCTGAGGTGAATAAACTTTATGTAACTATTACATTAAAACTATAAACTTATAATTTACAAAAATGGTATCAAAAAATTCTTTGAATTTTTTATTTACCGATTAGCGTATATTATAAATGCAATTTATTTAATAAAAAAAAAAAAAATTACGGTCCGAAAAAAAAAATTGACTAATTTCGGCGTTTTTTTTAGGGATAACACTATCGATGTTTGTTTCCGATATTCAGCGAAGCGACGTTACTTAATGATAAAAAATATTTTCTTTCGACTCCATTTATATACGCCAAGAATAAAAGAACCATAGTATATTTATACTGTGATTGAATATACCAAACGTAGTTAATTAAATAAAAAATAAAAAAGATTTGTTAAATAATTATTTTTCGTACGATAGAATATACACAAAATTAAATGATGCTCTAAAATATATATATATTATATTATTATTTATTAAAATTATATATTATTTAATATATACTTATATATATAATAATATATATATATATATATATATATATTTATATATATATATAATATATATATTATATATATATATATATGATAGAGTATCTATATCATACAATATATACTATATATATATAGAGAGAGAGAGAGAGAGAGAGGTTAGGCCTACGCCATATATAAATCGATCTACGTAAACGTAAACTTTTACGACAACGTACGTATGTCCATATAGGTTAGGATGGCTACGATATATCTTAATATACTATTTATATATATATATATATTATATATTATATATATATATATATATATATATATATATATATATATATCAATTGGCGGTATCTGCGTCAGTGTAAAGGGCATTTGGCATTACTATTTATTATATACATATGCCCGTAAGTAGAAATTTATATGCAAGCTCCGCGTGACGTCATACACGTCAGGATTTCCGCATTACGTTATATAGTGACGTCATGACTAATTTTATCGAATATATATATATTATATATATATTATATATATATATATATATATATATAGCTATATATATATATATATATATATATATTATATACTATATATATATATATCACGTGCCAATATGGGGCTCGAAGCCGACGGGGAAACAAAAGGGGCGACGTTTTTTCCATACCCCGTGGGGAGGGGCGAGGAACCGCCTGCGAACCCAAATACAAAGAGCTCTTTGGTATTTAGGTGTGCGGGGTTCCGGGACCTCCCCGAGGGGGGGAAAGTAGTCCACACTGTCCCGTTCCCCGAAGCAGCCGACGAGACCCGGCACTCCTGCATCAGGGGTGGTCTCCCTTGGGGTACCGCATTTAGTTTAAAAAACATTATTATTTTTTTAAAACTATGCGTACCCCAAGGGTAACCCGCGCCGATGGAAGGAGTCCGGGGTCTCTCGCTTCCGGGGAACGACAGGTAGGACTATTTCCCCCTCCGGGGAGGGTCTCCGGAACCACCGCTCTTTGGTACAACCCCCGCTCTTTGGTATTTTGGGTGTCGCGGGGAGTTCCTCCGCCTCCCCTACGGGTCATGGAAACGTCCCCTTTCTGCTCCCCGATCGGCTAGAGCCCTATTGGGCGTAAATTAATATATATATATAATATATATATATATATATACTATATATAATATATTATATATATATATATTATATATTATATATATATATACATGATATATATATATATATATATTATATAATATATATTAATATTATATATTAGGGATGTACCGATAGTATCGGTATCGGTATCCCGGTAGTATCGGCCATTTTGATTGGTTCGGTATCGCTTAAAATGGCGATACTTAGGCGATACTTCGTACTTTTTGGGTGAAAAATTAAGAGAAACTTTTTAGATTCAATTATAAATCTAGTTCGATATAGATAGCTAGTCTAAGTTTGTTTTTTTTTTTCCTCGACTTTTTTTTAACTTAGATTTTTTAGCTTTCTCAACTTGGATCTTTAGGCGCAAAATTTACCGTATTTGGACGCCGATTATTATAATTTATAACAGATTTTATCTATTTTTTAACGTTTGATTCAATAGTATTTTTTTTTTGTACGCAATTTCGTGAGAGCGGGTGAGTGCGTGAGTGTTTTTAACTTTCTGGATTTTTCTATTTTTAGTATTTGCTGTAAATAAGGCGTTTTATCCGTTTAAATTTAGTTTTGCGTAGCGAAAATTTTCCATCATTTTCCTTTGGTTTTTGTAATTTTTTTTTTTTTTTTTTGGATTGCGTGTGCGTGTATGGATAGCAGATTTGCACAGGCGAGGCTTTCTTTTGACTTTACCACCAACATCAATGGCTTGCGCTCTAACTCTGCATCCATGGAATTCTACCTCTAACCTAATATTTATTGCTCTTGTCTGAGACCCCAGATGGCTAAGAATTCTCCTCTAACTCGTTTATTATATCCAACTATAACTTTATTTTATAATTTCCGTTAGAAGGGTGGAGTTATGGTGCGTTTTGAAATATAAACACTTCCTATAATCGCTCGAGCATCTCGAATCTCCTAACTTCGATGTTCTGGGGCTTACCAAAATCTTTCTTCCTTCTACTACAATTATTCTTATTCTTTCTGCTAGCTGGCTCTCCTTAACAGAACAGATTTTCAGGCCTTTTTTGATTACTTACTACTTCTCACGAGACTGTTATATCTCTCATCATAATACTGAGGTCCTCTATTAGGGGATTTCAATGTTACACAAAACTGAATTGTTGGGTTCCTGTCGTACTGTTTAGTTGGGAAGAAGCCGAATCATTCAGTATCCTCAACGATCTGGAGCAACATTAAATACCTACAATTCGGGATCGTCCCGACCGATTCTTGAACAAACTTGACCTATGTTTCACCAGTTCTTCTCTCTATAAATACAACACCTTCGCTCCTATCGGTAAATACCTGACCACAACCTTATATCTCTTAATTTTTAATACTTTCTCTCAACATCTTCCATGCTGGCCCTATGGGTTTTTTTCTGGCACTTTGATCGGGCCGACTTGGGGGTATTGCTTGGGCTCTACCGCTAACTATAATTGAAGTGACTGCTTTAACTCTTAAGACGCTTCAGATTCTGCCGATAAAGTGGGAACTGTAATTGTTATTGGGATGAGCAGGTTTATTCCTTCTTGGACTAAATCTTTTTCTCTTCATAATCCATGGTCGATCGTGCTTGTTCTCTGTCCATTCAGGCTAGAGACAATCTTATCGGTGTGGAAAAATTCTCGTTCTCTATCACTCTTTGCCAATTTTCATTCAGCTAGAAATCGTTGGCAGGGATACTCTTCGACGAAGCAAGCGGACTTTCAATTAAAACGAAATGCGCTGACATCTTCCTTTGGTTCTCCGACTACTGACATAAATCTCTCTGGATCTTGCCAAAACTCTCTAACACTTTCTGTAATCTGTCTTTCCTCTCTTATTCGCTCTGATGGTTTGTTGCTTAATTTCTCAACTGAAAGGCCAAAGTTTTGAAAGTGTGCCTCGTGCTGACCCCACCCCTCGTTCACTATATTCTTACTGCTCAATCTAGCACTTTCCTAGTGTTGGAAGCGGCATTATGTCCAACCTATTCGAAAAAAGGAAGCCGCTCTGACTTCTAACTATCGCCCTTAGCTCTCACTTGTATTCTTTCTAAGATTTTTGAAACCCTTCTAACTCTCATTTTCTTGATCATCTGGAATCTCTTTCCTTTCTTTCTGATTACCAGAACGGCTTTCGGTGCTCGAGATCTACTGGCGATTTAATTTTCCTATTTAACAGATTTAAGGGGTTTTCCGCCCTTTGGAACTACGGGAAGACTTGTGTGGTGGCGCTTGACATATCCAAACATTTGACCGGGTATGGATGTGGTACGCGTCACTGCTCTCCAAGCTCCCCTCCTTTGGGTTTCCTTCTTCTTCTCTTTCTTACATTATGTCTAGCTTTCTTTCAAATCGCTCAATGTGGCTGTTGTTGATGGGGCGACTTCTTTTTCTGTCAATAGTGTGGTTCTCAGGGTTCTGTTTTTTACATCTCCTATTTATTCCTGTTTTTTCATCACATGATCTTCTCAACCTGCACATCTACCTCTATCCACTCATATGTCGTGACTTGACCCTTCATTCTTCACTCATTTTTCATTCTGCTCCCTCTTTTACTCTAGAATTGCTCTCGTTTTAGAATCTTTCATTCTATTCTCGCTTGATCTGGAATAGAATTTCAGGGTTGGGTCGTCTCAGGCTTGTGAAATTCAATTCTTTAAAACCCTAACTTCTACAAATCTCTCTCTCTCTAAGACACTTAACTTTTTTATCTCTTTCGATACGGTTTTCTCGTCTCTCCTGTTGACAATATAACATTCTTGGCCTTAACATAAACAACAGAAATGTTTTGAAAACTCAAAATCTACAGTGGTTGCTAAGGGCGGCTACAAAATCGAGTTCTGTTTAGAGTGCGAGACTTTTTTTTCCTCGTCTCAGTTAACTCACATATACAATGGTCTCAATCCGCCCTTGTATGGATAACTGCTCTCATAATCTGGTGGGGGGCGGGGGCCTCTGTTTTCATCCCGCTTTTGGATAGCGGTCGAGTCAAACAAGGCAAAAGACCTTATAAACTTCCTGTACTTTTCTAGTTCACTTGACCCTTTAAATTTGCGGCGCGATGTTGGTGTTTTATCCCTTTTCTATAGGTACTGTAGAGGCAAGTGTCGAGGGAACTATCATCGCGTTACCACCACCTTTAATGACACCTCGTAGCACAAGGGTGCTGTTGTGGCCATGATTTTGGTTGATGTTAGTAACTCCACACTGGTTCGCTGCGGTGCTTTCTTTCCTTCCTGCCTCTGTTCTGTGGAATTCTCTTTCATCATCTGTGTTTCCTACTCAAATTTAATTTCCCTTACTTTAAAGCTGGTCTGTGCTTATTGCGTAACTTTGAGTTAGATTGGATTTTTGAAGGCGTTCAAACCGCACTCCTTGAATAGGTTCTGCCGTGAGCGGCGGTGACACTGTAAAAAATAAATAAATAAAAGGTTCTTATATAAGGAATTCTTAAGCTAGCTGAAGCCCCACAAGAATGGCACCTCGACGGTGAACATTCTAGAATGCATTTAAATAGCATAACCGAAGAGCTTGCTCGCTTGACAAAACAAAAAACAAAAAAAAGACACGGAAGTGGAAGCCGCCTTATCTGCAACCCTGGCAACAGCACTGATAGTGACGAATGGTGGCTTTTAGCAAATTAAACTACTGAATATGAGGATTTGTATGTTAGACTTTGATAACTTTCATGGCCGAAATTGCATTGATATCTCATTCACCTTCAAAGGAATCACACCAGGGAACCTCATCGTAAAACTGAAGAGACAGTCATAAGGAGCAAAGATAATTCAAATTTGCAGTCTGTGAAGAGGAGATGAGGCTTCTACGAAAACATGAGATGCTGCTTACAGAAGAGAATCCTTTCATGCGGGTGGAAATGAAAATGGGGCCAAGGTTTTCATTATTATCAGTGCTTGTCAGGCAAATAATTATCAGCACCTCCTTCATCAGTCGAGAGAGAGAGCGTATTTATAGTGTGGTTAGGAAGAAATGTAAACATCCAAAAAGACCAGTCCTCTCGCCATAAAAAAGAAGATACTATATGAAGCTTAATGTTTTTTGCATCCACACAACAATTTCTGTGAAACTTATTGAATTTGGTATTGAATGATTATCTATCTAAGGAGTATTTATTATGTTATTTTGAGTAATAGCGTTTTTATTTTGTCTTTTCAGATGATTATTTTTTCAGTTCTTTCATTATTTTTTCATTATTTTTTATATTGAAGCTAGTTAAAGAATCTTCTTGTAATTGTAATGTTAAAACATAAAGCTAGTAGCTAAACTTTGTTAATACTTATTGAAAATGGAAATGGATTTTTTTTTTAATAAACACAAACATAAAAAAGTTATTATATTATATTTGCAATTATTATTCCTTATAGGTACTATTTTAATTTTAATAAATAATATACTTGGGCACAACCAAATATGAAAATATAAATGACTAAAGTATTGTTTGTAACAGGGAATGCAATCTTTGAGTTGCCTAGCAGTGGCACAAATGTTTCTATCTTATTACTTGTGTATTTTATTATATTATTAAAGTATCGGTATCCGTTATGGTAATGCACCTAAAAATAGAGTATCGGTACCGGTATCGGTATCGGCCTCTTTTTTGGCTCTCGGTACATCCCTAATATATATATATGATACTATATTATATATTATATATATATATATATATATATTACTATATTATATATTATTATATATATATATACTATTTATTATATATATATATTATATATATATATATAATATATATATATATATATATATTATACTATTATATATATATTATATATATTATACTAATATATATATATAATATATATATATTCAATAAATTAGTCATCGACGTCAACAGTATACGTAACGCGGAAATCCTGACGTGTGAGTATAACGTCACGCGGAGCTTGCATATAAATTTCTAACTTGACAATAATATATATATATTATATATATACTTATATATATATATATATAATAATTAATATATATTATATATTATATATAATATATATATATATAAATTTATATAATGATATATATATATATATATAATATATATATATTAATTATTTTTCTTTTTACATTACGTAAAATATTGTTTTTCCAATTATTATTCTTTTTTTTTTAATTTAAATATTTTTAATTTTTTACGTACATTTTTATAAAAATAAAATCGGTTATATCGATAAAACATTTATAACATATCGATAATATAATAATATGATGTTCATGATAGGTTAAACGCATTTCGACCGTCATTCTTCATCCCACGAAAAAAAAGCCATAAAGTTACATTTTTTCCTAGCGTTTTTTCATATTTTTTATTAAATATTAATTTATTATCGCTAATCGGTAAATAAAACTTCAAAGAATTTTTTTGTACATTTTTGTAATTATAAGTTTATAGTTTTTAATGTAATAGTTTTCTAAAGTTTATTAATTAGGCATGCACACTTTGTTCTATGGAGTTTCAAATCTTCCAATATACTGCCTTTAGAATAATCTTTAACAATTTTACCTAAGTGATCAACTGATCGAATACTACAATGGCACGTAATAGCCACACTAAATTTTATATCAAATTCTTTCAATGAATTACTTAGTCATTTTTTTCATAAATTGTGAAATGGATTTAGAGGACTTTAAACATTTCCATTACTCTTATGTTTTGCTAACTTTTCATGCATCACCAAATTAATGTTTTTTAAACTGAGATATTGTACAAGATTTGCAAAAACCTGCATTATTTTTAAGCATTAACCATGGATGCTCGGCTTCCCATATTTTATTGTATTTTCTATGGATAAATTCACCTTTTCTAGGAGTCAGATTACTCATTATGAACAATCATTCAATATATTTTACGCTTAGAAAATATTAGAAGCAAAGTTATAAAGGGATTTAACCAAAGCATATGAATTAATTACACTGACACTAACACGAAACACATTTATATGCAATGTGTCATTCTGAATAATTTGTAGTCCACTTAACCGTTTTCAAAGTTTCAAGAATCATCAATAGAATTCGCACGCTGTATCTGATCATGTCCTAGATGTACTATTCATGGGCGTCGCCAGTTCCAAGCAAGAGGGGGCAGCTTAAAATTTTAGAGCTTATATATATGTATATAATATTATATATATATATATATACATATTATATATATATATATATATATATTATAATATATATATATAATATATATATATATATATTATTATATATATATTATATATATAATATATATATATACGGTATATATATATATAATATATATATATATATATTTATATATATATATATATATATTATATATATATATATATATAATATATATATATATATATAATAATATATATATAATTATTATATATATATATATATATATATATTATATATATAAGGAAAGGCATAAAACTAGAAACATTTGTATGGATATTTAAATGATTAACATTAAAAAAATATATTTTATTAAAACAATCGAATATCAATACAATATGGAATGATGGAAAATTCAATATAGAGCAGTTGAAAAATTGATATTAATTAAAAAAGTAATATCCTTGGGTTCAACGCAAATTTTTCAACTACTGTTTGAATAAAATATTATCATAGCCAGTCCGTTTAACCTGTCTTCTTCCATAGTACTTCGCAGCCAAGCCTTGATCCTTCGCAGAGTACTGAAAAAGTGTTCTACTGTACTGGTGGTGCATGGCAGGGCGAGTAGTATCATCAAAGGCCTTTTTCGTCGACGAAAAGAAAGGTTCAGTCTTCTTTAAGACTTGGGAGACAACAAGATCTCTTAGTTCTTCTTCACTATTCAGTTTCTTGTCCTTCCAAAATTTGTTGAACCAAAGTTCTAGCTCTTCTTCTAAGGCTTTCTAAGTGGTAAAAACTATAAAAATGAAGCTGTTTTTCCTTTAACTCATCGATTGTTTTTGAGTAGCATGTCGAAAGGATAGTAGATATTCCAATGCCATAAGCAGGCCGTATTTTCAGTAGAAAACAGTAATTCCAAAGAAGAGGTTATAGAATATAGATACGGAGTTATTAAAGGATCTCTCCAGACTCTGTAGGATTTTGGTTGCTGGAATGGTGTGCTGCGGTGCTGCTGCTACCAAAAATCCGTGGTATATTCAGATCAGTCCAAGTTGCTCGCGATTGATTAGCACTTTACTTAATCGTGGATTTTTCCTTCATCTTTCGATGGCTCTAACCATTTCACATATGTTGAATGTAGCCATGCGAGGTTTCTGACAATCCAAGGTATTGATTGGAGAAGCATTTTACAACTGGCTACTATACAACGCAGAGTTTCTTCGCGATCAAATATCATAGCTATGATGAATGACGACTTACTGCCGCTGAATGCAACTGAAAAGCGCCTTTTCTTGTGGCCGTATTTCCTTCAATGGAAAGGATTTCTAATGCTTGCATCATTCGTACAAAGTGCTCCTTAAACACTCTAATGCACTTGTGTTGTTCAGACCATCTGGTCTGGCATAGGCTTGGGATGTTTGGCATTAATTTTCTTCTCAAGACCGATTCTCGAAAAAACGTAATAATGTCCTTTATATTTCCCACACATAATTGCGGATTTCTGGTATTGTGTACACAATCATTTACTACTAGATTTATTTTGTGAAGAGCAATGAAAGAACAATACTTTTTTATACTTTTTCCGCAATATTGCTTGGACACCTCCTCCTTTGCCAGACATCATGGAACAGCCATCGAAACCCAAGCCCACGCATTTCTCGGGATCAAGTTCTTCGGTCGTGACAAAATCGTCAATGGCTTTCGCAATGGTTTTTGCGTCAAGCGCTTTCAGCTCTACAAAGCCAATAAATTCCTCTTTGACTTCATCGAACTCTTTGTCGAAATAGCGCAACCCTATGGATAATTGTTCCTTTCCAGAAATATCAGCGGTTTTCTGCTAGTAAGCTATACGCGCACACTTCATTTACCTTATAAACGATGCTTTCCTTTATAGTGGTACCATACCACTTAGAGAAATGATCTCATTCTAAATAATGAGCTGATTGGGTATGCGGCATTTTTCTTCTCCCCTTTTCAATAATTTTTCAGTGTGATCTCAGTATCTATCGTCAAGCGGCACACATCTTGCACACTCCCTTATATGATGCTTTACCCTTAGCGGTAATCGGTGTACGCAGAAAATGTCCACACCTGAAATTATTGAGCGATATATTTTTTTATTTTCTTCTATGATTTTCTTAGAATGCTGGTTAATTGTGTCCTAACTGGCGACATCCTGTAGGATCAATCTTACAGCTTCAAACAAGAGTTTTATTCGCCACTATGTTGTTTGGTAGGTTCCTTACAAACACATGAACATCTTATATTTAGTGAAAGGTGTTATTATTAAAGAGCCAAGACTCTCCTGACCCACTTTTATTTGGTGGAAATAAAATACAAAACTTGCAAAATGCTCTCTTTAGGCGCCTGAGTATGTCAGCCAAGGTGAATGTCTCCAACCATTCATAATTGAATTTCCTCCTTTAAGTGGCTAGGGCATCTAAAATTATAGGTCTTAGGTTGAATCCAACACTCTTTCAGTAACTGTTTCTTTTTCTCAGTCGAAATCATAGATGAATGTCCAACGTATTTACCAATGTCATTTTCGTGACTGTCATCTACTGAAACGCTAGCTCCGAAATCTGGACCCTATATCTTGACTCGTCGAGGTGCTGGGCCTGGGTGTGGGTTCTTCATCATGCGAAATATGCGAAGTAGGAGGGATTGCTTCTTGTGTAGTCTTAGTTGACTTATTGGTATCACCTTCGTTTTCACCGCTACCATTTCCATTTTTATCAGAGTTCTTCTTTTTCAAATTTACTGCAAACAATATATATAATATATATATAATATAATATATATTATATATATATATATATTATATATATATATATATATATATATATTAATATATTATATAATTAAATGCTTTAATTAAAGAGACTAGTGGATTTCTTTTGAATAGAAGAAAATTAAGTTCTTAGAATATTTTCATAAATTTACTAATAATGGTAGCAAAAGCAATTCCGACTTATATTCTATGCCCTCCTTCACCTACTGTTTACACATCAACTAAATTAATAATAATGAAAATAAAATAAAAATATAAAATTATGAAATTTAATTTACCACAAGTTTGGTTTTAGTTTTTGAAAAAAGGTTTTGGGAGTGCCAGAATGTTGTTTATGGATGGATCTAATGTGCGGAAGTCTTTTCTTTGTATATTGTAATTGTTAGAATTAGTTATGCAATAGGATTCAGAAAGTTTTCTAAGTTGTAGATTGTCAATGTGAATAATGGGTGTCATGTGGTTAATGTTAATGTTATGATTATGTGTGGATCTATGAAAGGTAAGGGCAGAATTAGGGTTATCTTGGAGAAGGTCATATTTATGTTGATAATTGCGTCGGGAAAAATCATGTGTTTCTCCAATGTATAGGTTGTTACAGTTGGCACAGGGAATTTTGTACACACATTGGGAAGTAAAGGAATCAGAATGAGTACGAGGTTTAAAGATTTTTTTTGAAAGGAAGTACATTGGAGGAAGAAACAAGGATAGATTTGGGTAGGAATTTTTTACACATGTTGTGAGATGTGGTGGGTAGAGGGAGATATGAAGTGTGTGTGGTTGTCTTGTATTCTTGGATTAGTGTAAAAAGTGTTCTTTGCTTTACGGAGGGCATTATTAACGATGTGGTGTGGATAAGATAATTTACGAAAAGTTGAAGAAATTAAGTTAAATTCGAATTGCAATTGGAGGGGGAACAAATCCTGAGTGCCTATAAGGAAAAGAGAAGATAAAGTTGCCAATTTTATTTTAGTGTTTAGAGAGTGGGAAGAGAACAGTGAAATAATAGGGTTGGCAGTAAAGGTTTTTTGTAGATAGAGACGTTGTATGAGATTATGAGGGACAGGTCAGAGAGCATATTAAAAAAGGAAGCGAGTTGTTGTTGGAAGCTCAAAGGTAATTTAATGTTAGGTGGATGTTGTTGATTGATTGAGGAATATCGTTTTGGATTGTTTTAAACAAGGAAGGCTGCAAAAATGTCGTACAATATCGGAACCACAGAGGAATTATTTAGAAGAGAGATGGAAGAATATGATAGATTTTCAAGAGTTCCATAAAGATGTTTGCAAGAATGGGAGAGAGGGGAGATCCCATGCTTAAACCATTGTTTTGTTTATAGTAAGTGTTGCTAAACTGGAAATAGTTGTGCTCAAGGGTAAGGAGAATAAGCTGTTTAATAAGAGGGAAGGGATGATAAAGGTCAATGTTGTTTTCAGAAATGAAGCGTCCGAGGAGAGAGATAGTATGAGGGACAGGAACAGAAGTAAAAAGGGAAACAACATCAAAACTAAGAAGGCTGTGGGTATTGGTGTTAATGTCTCTGGACTTGGAAATGAAATCTTCAGTGTTGGAAATGTGAGAAGAAG
>JABUQX010021794.1:17500-22500 GCA_015478945.1 Trachelipus rathkii
TCACAAAGCGGCCACACCGGGTTGAAAAAAAATCAACACCATGGGCGGGTTCTGGAGCATACATATTTCAAACGTCAAAAAAGATTTAAATAGAGAAACGAATATTCAGTCACTTAAAATAAACAAAAACTAAACAAAAGTGTATCCTTGCAGTATAAAGTCCTAGTATTACATAACAAAATCAAATATTATAGAGAATATTCACTTCTTGTAGAAACAAGAAAATAGCATTACTACTAAAGTGGGAAGATTCGGATAAGATATGGGATAATCTTTTGGAAGGTGTTATGGATCGTAAGGTAGGAAAATAACGGCGGCGAATAGAGTCCAGCTGGGAACAATCAATGAAGATATGTCGAACAGATTGTGGGGTATGGCTTCGACAAAATTTGCAAATAGGAGGGGGGTTCCGTGACATATAGTGACTGTGAGTGATATTAGTATGGCCAATACGGAGGCGTGCAAGTATCACCTCGTGTAAGCGTTTTCGTCGGTGGGAGGATGACCACTCCCCGATGATTGGCTTTATATTTCTAAGTTTCGCTCCTCTCTGATCATTCGTCCTCGGCTCTTGCCAATATCGAAAGACCTGTCGGAGAGCAGGATAGTAATCGGTTGATGGGAGGTAGCCTTGTCGAATGGCATCCGGGTACTTGGAACAACTCCGAAATGAGGAGGTGGCTATTTTGGCCTCTCTGTCAGCGATTTCCTTGCCAGTTACCCACTAATGGGAAAGGGGTCCAACATAAAATAATTTGTTTCTGCGGGAATGGAGCAACCGAAGAAATTGCTGCACAGCAGATACCATTGTATTTTTAGAATAAGGGGTTTTAAGTGCTTGTAGCGCGCTGAGCGAATCTGAATAAATGACATAAGATTGATCTTGGTTAAGGATTAGAATTCGAGAAGCGCAATCCTTATAGCCATTATTTCTGCTGTGAATATTGAAGCATGAGTGGGGAGGGTTTGGGAAAGGTTGCGATCAGGAAAGACAGCAGATACGCCCACACTGTTCCCGGTTTTAGAGCCATCAGTAAATACTGGGGTGAACTCATCATGAACTGTGGAATGAGACAAGAATGGATGCCTTTAACAGGGCAGCAGAATGGCTTGATTTGGAGAGAGAGGTCAGAGCCAAGCAAATGGTGGGAGCGGGGAACAACCAAGGTGTGTATCCTTCATCGTATGAGAAAGGCAACACCTTTTGTAAAGGGATATTAAGGAAATCAAGGATGTTATGAACCGTGTTCGCAAAGGGCCAGTGAATTAGGCGTTCCTGAGGCAGACCTCCTGCTGAATCGTGTCAGGGCAGGACGGTATTGGGGTTTGAAAACTGAAGGTAACTTACACATGATGTATTCTTCTTCGAAGAGAGAGTGGTCACATTGGCTCACTTCAGGCTTAACCCGAGGGGACGTCGGAAGCTCCAGTGGAGTACGGATCGCCTCGTTTTGTATGGGATCCAACAGATGCAGTAGATAGGGAGGCCTGACCATATACTAGACAGCCATAGTCAAGCTTCGATCGAACTAGGGCGATATATAGACGTAAAAGGAACTTGCGATCAGCAACCCAAGATTTTGAAGGCGAGATGATGTAACAGGTCCAAAGGGAGCGATGACAAGTTGTTTTCAGGTAGTTTATTATGCGGTGCATATGTTAAGTGGTCGTCTAGTGAGGCCTAGAAATTTGACCTGTGAAGTACAGGAATGGGCGAACAACCATATAACGGTTAGGTTCGGCTGTGGAAAAGAGCGTGGCAAGTTCTTTCGATTCCCTTTTTCTTAAAAGCACTTGGCTGAGGTTTTTGGTGGAGAAAAATGGAAGCCATGGGAGTTACCCATTGTGAAATATTCTCAATAGCTATTGCATAGTTGGCCGTTGAGAAAAGCCGCTTGGCACTCGGCTATATATAAACACCAAGGTCCATCAAACATAGAGAGAAAAATTGACCGTCGGCTAGGATAGAAGTAACGATGTCATTAAATCCGAGAGCAAATAGTAATACATATAGAACACTACCCTGTGGAACGCCTTCATCCAGATTAAAGTGGCGTGACAGAATAGAAGAGCACCGAACCTGTATGGATCTGTTTGACAAAAGGCATTTGATGAAAAAAGGGAGTTGTTCACGGAAACCGAGCGAATGGAGTTTAAGGAAAATCCCAGTTCTTCACGTTGTGTCATAAGCTTTTTCAAGGTCAAAGAAGACATCAAGAACCATTCCACCAGTTGAGAAGGCCTCCCGGATGTCATGGTCTAGTTTTAACAATGGGTCCGCGGTCGAACGATTTTTGAGAAAGATAAACTGGAAGTTTGAAAAAGCTTGGCGACTCTGTAGAACAGGGAGAAAACGGCCTGAAACCATTTTCTCCATTAATTGACAGGTATTGCAGATCAGCGAAATTAGTCTTTGGTTGTCCGCCAGTCTCGATCTTTCCCAGGTTTTGGGGTAGGAATTACAAAGCTGTAGTACATAGAATGGAAAAGAGATTCGATCCAGATTCTGTTATAATAGATCCAGCAAAAATGCTGATGCCCCGAGGGATGTATAGACTGGGGAGCCTGATAATACCGAAATCATGTTTCTGACAAGAGCACCGCTTTGCTACCGAACAGTGGCAGTTTGATACCTGCAAGTGTAAAAGAGACGGTTGTAGGTATGATCTTCCCTTTTCGCTGTTGAAAAGTCTGGCAGTGAAGTGTTAGATCTCAATTTTTGAAAGGCTTCAAGATAGTGGAAAGAACTCGAGTGGCTAGCAAAACTATAACCTAACGCATCCGCTACCACCGCAGGAGCGGAATCGTATCAGCTATATCAGGCCATAACGGAGGAGTGTGGGTGAAGAGTTTTTGGAGCGACGAGATATTTTCTGTGTAACTTTCCACACTAAAGGAAGGGGAGTTGTGGAGTTAACAATGGAAGTTTATGTTCAAAAGTATTGTTTACGCGTTTTGACGATAATTCGCCGAGATTCGCTGCGCTGCTTTATAAATAATCATGTTGGGGGGTGCGGGTCTTCTTTAATTATTGGCCTTGAGGTTGTTCTTCTTCTTCTCGGTTTGGCTTTGTGCGCACTCTTTGGGACACCAAGGGTTGCCTGACCGCCCTGCCTGAGGAAGACTGCGGGATGCAAGCTTCCGCTGCAGAGTGACTACTTTCTGGAAAAGCAGAAGGGCATCATCAACAGTCGACTCGTTATGAAAAGGAGAAAGAGGGATAAGCTTGTAGGCCCTGATAAAAAGGAGCCACTCCGCTCGGTCATAACGCCAGCTGGAGTTGGGTTTTTGCATTGGGCTTGGACAAGTTCATTTAATGCTATTGGGTAATGATCGCTGCCGAATAAATAATCAAAGCCGGCGACCAGGTAAAAACGATCCATAAGGGAATGGGAACAAAAGGAAATATCGATACAAGAAGAAGTGTTGTGTATCTTAAACGTCATCATATGTAGGGAGTCCTGTTTTAAGGCATCCCAGGGAAAACGGGGGTTAGGAGATCTTAATAAGATTTGACTTATGATGAAGTGACATAAAAAAGAGCAGCCCCATAGGGGTGGCGGAGGTTGAAGTCACCTAGTATAACAACCGGAGCAGGGAGCTGTTTAAAAAGATCATATAAGTCGACCTTAGTAAATTCACAACTGAGCTAAGTAGATTGAACATATAGTAATGTCAATGGACAAGAATTCTTGCCGCTACAGCATGAAGTTTGGTTTGGAGAGGGAACTGGGGAATAGGGGACAGATTTGTGAAATGAGTATTCTGCCCTCCCTATCATTGTCCACCTCTCTATAAGAAGATTAACGGGCGATTTATCTTCAATGGTTGAAAGAAGTCCGATGACAATAAGGTCGACAGTTCCTGCAACATTATACACATTTGGTCGTGCATATGTTTTATTAGTTGAACAAGTGTCTCGAAATTAGAGTAATAGCCACGACAATTCCATTGAAGGAAAGTAGTCATGGTGAGTTATGAATATTATGATGGTGGTCTATTAGAGACAATTGTCTCTATGTGACTGGGGAAATGTTGGAGGTGGGTTCAGATTGAGAGGGAAGATTGAGACGTGGGTCTCGGCGAGAAGGGAGAACAAAACCTGGGGGGAGAGGGTAGTCATACACCAGAGATTTGTTAGGTTGTATGACATTTTTTAGGGAGGAGTTTTCAGATGTATTTGGTGAAAGAGCTTCACCATGAATGCGAGATAAGTTGTATTCCACCGAATCCAACTTTTTATGTGGGTTTGGTTGTTTAATAGAAGAGCATTCGTAATGCTCATATTTATTAGTGAGATCAGTATCAGAACCCGCTTGGCAAGCAGATTCCGAAATGTGAGAGGGGCAGAGAGTGGTTTCCATGGAAATGGGGAAGGAAGGTGTATCCGAAATGGTATTGTCTTTTTGAGAATGTATTGGGGTTACGACATCGATTTCCAATATGGGATTCGATGAATTGGCAAGGTCTGATTCTGGAGAATTTTCCAGTACTTCATCATGCGGGTGATCTTGGGAAATTGGGTAGTTTAATTGGAGAATGGGGACCTCTGGGTCCATCTTCATGCTTCCATTAGACCCAGAACGTTTAGAGCGTTTGCGACGTTTACGTTGAACAGTTTTCCATTCACCTTTCTCGGAAGTGCAAGAAGCATTAGAAAGAGAATGGGTCATCGCATCGAGCTCCATTTGGGAGCTGTTATCCAATTCATCTTCTAGGGTATAGAATCCCTTAGAGAGGGCCGATAAAGGAAACTCGGGGGAAGAGTTATAGGAAGAATCAGAGGAACTAAAACTGTCTTGTAGACTATTAGATGATTTGTTGGTGAGTTGTTCATTAGTTGGGATTGTTTGGGTACAATCCTATTAAAGCCTTTTGCCATTTGTCTCAAAGTAGACTTATGGCGAGGTCTCTTCTGAGTTGCTTTTTTACATCTCGGGGTTCTGTGTTATTGTTTAAGAATTCGGTTGCTCTATATTTTAACGAATAATCTTAACTTG
>JABUQX010021795.1:0-35011 GCA_015478945.1 Trachelipus rathkii
AATTTGCTAACCAAAAAAAAAACAATTTTTTTTTTTTTTTTGCTGCCAAGGAATATTTTATCTAATTTTCTTCTTTGCGGTCTTCTTCTTTTCAGCATGACATCAGCATTTCTAAATTTATATAGTTTTTACTCTTTCATAATATGTTCCGCATACAAAATCTTTCTTTTTTAATTCATCTTTTACACAGTAATTTCTGCTTTTTATTTCTTTGTAATTGGCTTACTATTTTATTTTACTCATATTCTTTCTTATTTTCAGAACACTATGAGAACCTGCACAAAGACCTGTTTGAATAACGCCCAATTTATTTCTTTTATGCTACATCTGTGGGTGAAATATTGCCAGGAGAAACCAAAGAAATATTTACAAACTTTTGTGAAGCAAAGCATAATTCTGGCATTACTTTGGAATGAAACTCTGAGACCAAGAAAAGTCTTGGGCTTCCCATATGGTCTGTAATAAAACGTGTCGAAAATCTACATCAGTGAAAAATGGACAAAAGAAAAAGGTTATAAAATTTGGTGTGGCCTATGAAATGGCGAGAGGCAAAGAATCACCACTATAAAAGTAAAGGATGTTTCAAGGTAACGTGAAAGGTAGTAAATGCAGTTTTACAAGCAAACGAAATTTAAGGAATTTAGATGAGATTGGGGAGAATCAGCCAAGGCGCCGTTTGTACCACACACGACGATGTCCCCGATCCCATACCACTCCCAGACTACATTGTCCTGATGAAAGAATGATATCCAGGTTATTGGTTGCACATGCAGATAGGTGTTAGTGAATATGAAGAAATATCTACACGAGCAACAGTTCTCCCAGGAAGAGATCACAATGATAGTACGAGAGTTAAGGGGACGTTGCGCGTAGGGTTTCTTCCTAACTTTTGAAGGTAGTAATCATCAATTCCATGGATATTTGGTTTTAAAAACACTTATCTAGCTGTAAATTGAATGCCTCTGGGTCCAATGGTTAGTTGTGGTATTTTTCAATAGGCAAAAAAATGATTTTATTCACAATGTTATAGGGCATAGGGTGTGTTTCAAACTTTTTGGCAAGTCATGGAAATGAAAAAATCACGATAACCTTTTATTATTTCCATGCGATCGGCACGAACTTTCGGAGCAGCATAGTATATAGTTTTTGTGGAAGAACACATTTTTGTTTAAAATAAAATTTGTATGGAGAACGGATAAATGTTTGGAGAACGGATTTGCTTCTGTGCATGGGAAAATTTTCAAATTTTCAAAAGTTTTACCCTATTATGCATCGGCAAACCCCTTGAGTTTACCAAAAAGATTTATCTAAACAAAATATGTGAACCTTGCCTAGTAGTATATGACCTGAGGAGCTTGCTCGATTGACAAAAAATAAAAAAAAATTATCCATGAATTTTTTTGTAGCAAAAAAAAAAAAAAAAAAAAAAAAAAAATCAGAACGGGTGGGTGTAATGTTTTAACTTTTTTAATATTATTTATCGATTGCAATGAAACTTTCACAACTTATTTACCTCTCGAGAGAGATATAATAAATATTTTATTTATGATTATTTCGGTATATGCCCAAGCAGTTTTGCCGTGATCGTGAGAAAACTTTTGGAAAACTGAAATGTTTTCACCCTGAAGCCACGAACAAATCTGTTGGCAAATAACAAAAAATTTCTCTAAAACAAAAAATGTTTTCTACCTTCCCCAATTATATATGCTCTGAAAAAAATTTTCAACATGATCGTCTTATAAAAACTAATTACGTTTTCCTGGTTTTTCATTTTTAGTTGCCAAAATTTTTTTTTTTAATGATTGAGGGCGTAACTCTCAGTGATGACACATAAGATAATAATGTAATTTTTCTACCATTCATTAGTCGGGGTAGATAGGACAGATATCTGTAGATGAAATTTTCTGTACGCCTTAATGGTTTTTTTTGCTGCTATTCACTGGGAAAAACTTTTTGTAAAAATTTATAAGTTTTCCTAAATTGAAAAGCGGCAAAGTATTTGGATATACAAGAAAATTATCTCATACACAATATGTTTAATCCCTTTTATAATATACATGCTCTGAAAGTTTCGCATTAATCGGATAAAAGGAATAAATTATTCCCAATTTATATTAACTATTTGTAGCGTTTTGCAAAAATTTGATGAAAAAAGAAAAAAAAAGGAAGGATTTTCAACTACTGATTTTTACTAACTTTGCTTCCACACCATCTTTGTAAATTTAAATTTTTTGAGAGCGTATATAATTGGGTGAAATACGCCTTTTTCATTCACAAAAAAATTGGTGTATACCCAATGGTTTGGCCACTGCTTCTCACAGTTCAACTTCTTGATTAATTTTACTAAAAAAAAATTTTTTCACATTTGAGCAGCTATTTCGGGGTTTTTTATAACAAAATAAAATCCCAACAAACAACCCCCCACCACTTAATTTTTATTAAAAACCCTTTTTTCTTTTTTGTTTTCAATTTCTATTATAGTAGATACGCCTTTTTCATTAAATTTTTCATAAAAGAGTATAATTTGGTGAGATACGCCTCTTTTATTAAATTTTTTGGAGAAAAAGGAAAAAAAAGAGAAAAAGGGCAAAAAAATCAAAAAAAAAAAAATTATCTATATATTGCTGTCTAATTGTGAGTTATTCAAAATATCATATGCGTATGGCAAGTATTTCGGTGAAATCCGCTTGCAAAAATCTTTGGTAGTACGCACAGAAATCTACTGTATTATTAAAAAATTGTGAAATTCAAAAATGCTGATTCGATGCATATTTTACTTATCCATTATCAACAAATTTCTAAAATAAAGAATGTGTACTGGAAGTAAATTTAAATATTGAGTAGAGAAATCTTTCCCTCTTTCGAATGGTTTGTATAATTTATCCCAAAACATAAGTATTGGTAAAGCATACATAGATAACCTAGTACGAGAGTTAAGTCTCGCCAAGCAAGATTCTGAGCTTTAGCATCTAGACTTAAGTGAAAAGAACTGTGTCTCAAGGCAGAATGTAAAATAACTTTTTTTTTTTTCTCGGGAAGGAGAGGGTAGGTTACTTCTTCCATTATTTCATAGTTTGAAGAGACCTAGTATTTACTGTAGAACATGCCCTGCGACTCGAACTCAAATGGGTTACCTAAAACCGACCAGAAGATTGGCGATGGATAGGATAGTTCAACGAGAAGCTTGGAGAGTGTTTTTTATTGTACAATGGCAAGAGTTATGCTTTCAAAGATTTCCAATAGGTCACTCTCAAACCAAAAACGGAAAGAGGGAATGATGGAAAATATAAGAATGAATCTTGCAGAAGCTTAATATAAGAAACACCAGTGGTCTAATATGGCGTTGAATTGAAGATGCGTCAAACATCTTCTTGGGCGCCAAAAGCGGAATATAAATATACTAAAGGTACCTTGTGTTATATATGCTTGTTGGATAGTAGGGCTAAAGGAGACCACCAAGGGGAAAAAGTTGTATGGCCTGATAGGGAAAATATTCGTAATGCATTTATCAATATATCATTAAAAAAAGAAGCTGACAGGAAAAAAATTAATTTTTCCACCAACTCCAAATCAAACTAGGACTGATGAAAGGGCAATTTATAGGCCCTATACCAAAGATGAGTGAAATGATTTCAAAATAGTATTTGCAGATTTTTCCCAGGGTTTGGAGTATGTGAGAGGAAACTCAAAGCTGGATAATCTTTTAGCAGCCTTCAAATTCGGCCAATCATCAAAGGATTTGACAATCTTTCATAATTCCATACTGATAATTTGAAACATCTGCGGAAAAGTTTTCTGTCTTGGTGTTCAAACTTTTGGGGTGGCAACACCCTAAGATCTTGCCCAACTTATGTAGAACTCGTACAGAAATGCTTTCAGACTTCAAAAATTTGAATGCGATAATATTAATATGAGCATAAAAAGTTCACTTTCTACATAGTCACTTAGTTCGGTTTCCGGATAATCTAGGAATTCTCATGAAGATGGATTGGGAGAGGTGGTCCAATTTTCAAGCATTTTCAAGGCTTGATGGAAGAAGATACCAAGGAAGATGGATACACAACATGATGGCAGAACTATTGTTGGAGCCTGCCTTCAACGTGATTGCCCACATTCTGCACACACAAGACACAAATCATATAGACAGCGATTTTGTAATGCATTTAATTTGTGATTTTCATTGGGAAATGAATGTTTTGACTTATTAGCATTTTATGTACTTTAACAATTTTATATATATAGTATATCTTTTTTTTTTTTTTTTGTGAAAAATTACGTTGACAACTAACCCAAATTGTTATTTAATGTATGTTTGTGGGACTCACCCTGTATTCTTAAAAAACTAGACCAATCTAGGGGGAAAAACAGAGGTCATATTCAGAATCAGGACCACCAAGTTACCTATAAAATGACCTTCAAATGCTTTTTTGCCGCAAAATCTTTGCTTGCCAGTGAATTATTTTTGTTACACAATTCCCCCACCCCCCCCACCAAAACTGACACTCATACCTTAAATAGTTATGCAAAATTAAGCTTACATATATAAATGAAATTTACATTTATAAGTGACTTAAATGCAAGGTTTTCTAAGTTTGCAGATATGAGGATACCAAAGTGGCTACCTTCGTAAAGAATAATGATGCGATTCAAACTAACTTTTCAAAATGAATCTGATAATTCAGCAAGGATATGATCATTGAGATGCAAATGAAGTTCATTCGTTTTTAGACCCTGTAAAGGGGTTTTAACCTAGGCTACTCAAAAGCTTTAACTAGCAGTATGTAATGGGATTTACTTATAAAAATCCCGGAAGAAAAAGATTTTATTCTGAAATAAAAAAGCTAATAATTTGAAAATAAGGCTAATCAGGTTTGGAAGCAAGGAATTAAGTTAATTAGATGTGCTAGGTATAATCACAATGTCATTCACAAGAGCATGGAAGTTATAAGTAAGCTTTATAATAGTATGTTAGGCCAGTATTATTGTGAACAAGTTTGGGCCTCTTATTTAAGGAAAGACATAAGATATGCTAGAGAGAGTGCAAAGTAGAGCAACAAGGAGTTACAAATGTTTTCTGTAAAAAGGAGATTTCCCAGAGGGGACATGATACAAGTCTATAAAATATTTACATCTGTTGATAATTAATACTGACCAATAAATTCTTCATAGTAGACCACAGATGGAAGACCAACAGGCACAGAAAGAAAATTAAGGTATGCCATCTTGATATAAGAAAGCATTCACTCAGTAGACAGTAATGGGGTTGTTAAATTTTGGAATGGTTTACCACAGGCAGGGATTGTTGAGTGCCACTCGATTGCAACATTTAAGAAAGGATTGGATAGGTAGGTATATGGATGGTTTGGATGTCATAGTATATTTTGACCAAGCCAAATTGGTGAGTTAGTTACAATAGTTATTAAGGTTAAACTGCATGTTATGACTATAACAGTTATTAAAGCTTGTAGTATTGTTAGCATGTACTTTAGCTGTAGTTTTTTTTTAGTTGTGGATTTTTTGTATAGTATGTAAGTTATTAACTCGTTCTCGATAGGCAATCTTGATAGGCCCTTGTGGCTTCTTACTGTATTTCTAATGTAATATGGCTGTTGCATGTTCATAAAACCCAGTTTTTATTATTTTCTCACTTGCTTCAATGTAAAAAAAAAAATCTACACATCCTCTACCAATTCTAAATGCACCATTTCTTCAACAATCAGCCCTTCAGTCACTATGCACTATTTCAAGCAAAATACCAGCATATATTTTCCCCATAACACCCAGCAAACTAATTCCCCAATAGTTTCTATTTCCATTTTCACCTTTACCCTTATAAGATCACCGCTCTTCTCCAGAACTATATCCACAAATGAATTGTTACACAACTTCCATATCCAATCACAAACTCCCCTCCTTTCTTAATCATTTCACCAGTAATTTTATATCTTTTACCTGCTGATTTACCATTCTTCAACCTCCTCCCAAAATATCTACTTTGGTTTCTTTCATCATCACTGCCAATGTTATGCTATGCATATTTTTGAAATGTTCCCTCCCCTCTCCCCTCACATCCATCTCTTCAGTCACAAAAGCACCATCCCTATTCATTATTCTATAAAGATTCCCTTTACTCTCTTTGTCTCTTAACCTTGTGCACTTCCTGAACAGCAGCTTATTCCCTTGTAAGTCCCTATTCTTACTCCTTCCACATTTTCATTTACCTTTTTTTTCTCTTATTTATGAAACTTTCAGCCTTCCTCTTTTATTTCCATATGCCCTTCTTTCAAAACATCATCAACTTGTAGTACATTCAACCATGCCCCTTTTTTACTTTTTACTACTTACCTCACCTCTAAGCTCCAACTTTCACTAATGACATTCCTTCTCCCTATCTTTGCACACCCACACACTTCTCTTCAACTATATAAAAGTTGGATCAGTATATGGATGATCAAGGTGCGAAATGATCATTTTGCTTTTATCTAGGCCATGTCTGAATATAGTTAATTTTATGACTAATTAATATCAATCAGATTTAGTATCTGGGTTCATTTTGAATCTTGGTCTTTTATTACTGACATTTGACACAATCCTTTGGGGTACTGCCTTAGATTGGTTTTGCATGTTCATCTTAATTGACATTTTTACTTACAATTTAACAATTGCATAATAAGTTATGGAATGAATTAAATTATTTGCATGATAAAAATCTATTACAAGATGTTCAAAATTAATGGTAGGCCTAGTTTAACACCAACTCTAAGTAAATGTTTGGATTAGTAAAGTTAACTTGTATTTTAACCCAATTTAACTTTAGAAAAAATATTTTTATTAATCTGAGAGTCATGGAAAAGCAAATTAAATAAATTTTATTACAATATTAAAAACATTCTAATGAGACCTTACATCAAAAAACATACCTAGGTCACATAGGCTGAATATGGAAAGTATCGATACTAAAAATGGAACATACAGATCATACATTTAACATACAAATTAGTGTTGTATATTTAACAATTTTAAGTATTTTATATTTCTGTAGTTAATTTATATTACAGTATATGAATAGGTTTGTGTTTGATAGCCTAACCCTAGGATAAGCTTATTCAGGAGATTACTTTTATGCTGAGTATTTGCAGGTTTATTTAAAATATTTTCTGCATTTACCAATCTTTAGCAATTTTTATTTCTTTACTTAATCTAGTTCAATTAGGTAATTCTCAGCTCTAGCCTGAAGCCTGGTTAAATTAGGCCTAAATCTTGTTTTTGTTTCAGTTTTTGTTACCAATTTTAATTTAAGTTTTAGTGATTACTACTGAACTATATATAGCATAATACTCATTTAAATTAATGGCAAAGTAAATTTATATAATTATATTTAATTAATTTAGTTTTAGAATTTTCAGACTGAAGAATAGGCTAGACTAAGTAAGCTTCCATAAACTTTACCTTAAATTAGAAAATGTTAATTTAATTTAAATTTTTAGTAGTAGGCTTTAGTGATTTGTATTAACTGTTAGTAATAGGAAGGCCTACATTTATTTTAGTAGGAAAGCTAAATTAAATCTAATTGCTAATAGCCCTTCAAAAATTTGATGAACAGGAACTCTACAAGTTCGAAAAGAACTGGGTAGTAAGTCTAACATGCCATTTTGTGCTCTAGCTTGTGATAAGGCACTAGAACATAAAAACAGCAAAAGTTGTATGAAGAATGTTGGTTATTCCAACAGTGTACTCTTGCTCACTTTTTCTTAACACCTGAGCTTTAAAGGAAATCACAAGAAACACTGTGGTAGTTCATTCAAACCAGAAGCTAAAAAGCACAAATTAAATAATGAAACTGCTGCTAAAGCCCAAGATAAAGCCATTTCAATCCTATATGGTTAACTGGAGCATATTGGAAATCCTTTTCAAATATATCGGAATTCATGAAAAAGGCTGTATTCAGTGAGCAAATTGCATCAGATGTTGGTCAAATTGAATCATTAGGAACAGATTTGTATGAAGTCTTCAAATCAGAGACTTCTTGATGAATCAGTCGGTCTCTGTGACCTATAAAAAAAAACAAAATGTTATTCTACCATCAACAAACAAATATAATTAAAGATTGCTGGATCTATAAGTTTAAATGCAGATTGTTCCCTTTCTGCACAACTTTTGATTATCACACGATCTCATGAGAAATAGACCTACGCACAACCTTAGGGAAGTATTAAATGTTGCTTGTGCCTATACCCATGTTTGCACAAGATGGAACAATGAATCAAGGCACAGCTAAAAGTAAACTAACTATCTTGAAGTCTGTTGTGGAACCATCTGTTCAAGCCAAGCAAATAGTTGGGTTGATATTGTGGATGGAATGGGATAATTTCAGGCTCTTTATAAAAAAAAATGCAGTGAAAAGCTGTGAAGATCTTGCTCATGTGTTCACCCAAAAGATCCAAAGGAAATACTGGCAGTATGATGAACGTCATTGTTTTTGACACGCGCTTAGACATATCAATCAAGAATCCTACTAGAGGTAAGAGGCTCCATGGAAGTGTAGCAACACTACAAAATATGTGACACCACTGACATTTCAAAGATAAATATGAAAAAGCTATTGCAACACTCGAACCAAGATGAATTAACCACCTACCATGCACACAAAATGCTGTCATGCCAAGAAAGCGGCAAAGAAATGTTTCATGGCGTACAGAAGTGACGCATTGCTCTTTGGATTGTTTAAAGAGTCAAGAAGCTGACACAAAAATACTACTAAATGCCCTTAACGTCAAAGACAGAGGTGCAGATACACAACAAGTGTTTGCACAAGACATTTTAGTTTTGCTAGGGAGATTCTATCCAAGACTTCCAGAATACATTCTTTGTGCCAACATCAGGCGAGGGAATATCAGTACAAAACATTTGTATCACTCACAGCACTAAAAGTTCCAGCATTTCCCAGATTTTGCACGCATCAGGTTGTGACCACCAAAGTTTGGAGTGATTCCACATCAAGTGGACCAAGGTCACAGAGTCAGCCATTCTCGTAAATGTTGATGAAATTTAGTGATGTTCTTTAAGGCTTTGGAAGAAACTGCAAAAGTTTTATCCATATCTGTTTTTTTTTTTTGGTTTACATTTTTCTAAAACCTTAAAAGCAAAGGTTATCATTTTCCTTTTTAAGCTGCGTTTCATTCTTGGGCAACTTTGAAACCTTTTTTGAATTATTTTTTTTTTCTTTAGAAGCTATGGACAACTGAAACTCAAGTCAGTGGGGACAACTTTTTTCCAATGGTAAATCAGAAATGTAAACTTACAAAGTTTACTATCTGAGTTCGCCTATTATGAGCTATGTAGAACAAACTTCATGAGAAGTAAGTTGCAGTGACCAAAGTTTCAACTGAGTCTATTCAATTTTCAGTGGTTTTCAAGAATGACACCAAACTTTGTTGATATGAAACAGTACATAAAACTACAGAAAATTGAAAAATATTACCATACTACGATCTAGTGAAAAAAAATTATCCATTCACAATTAGAAATTTTTTTTTTGGCGGTCGTTGATTTTTGGGCTATGTTTGAGAGCCTAAATAAATCTCAACTGCTCCACCTTTTGTGATTTTTGTTTTACTATTTTTCTGAAAAGAGCAACTCAATTGCATTCAAATGCACCATAATTCAGTCCAATTACTAAGTCTTGTACCCCAAAAAAAGATTTATTTTAACAAATTAAGGTTGTAACTTTCGGCCCAAATGATAATGGTTATTAAATCAGGGATCTATTACTGCAATAAATAAGAAAAAGGAAATACATTAATTTTTCTATAAAAGGTCCTATTGTTTCAAAGTATAAGAAATTATTATAAAAGTATAATATATATATAATATATATATATATATATATATATATATATATAATATATATATATATATATATATATATATATATTAATATATATATATATATTATATATATATATATTTATATATATATATATATATCTATATAATAAGATATGTATATTATTTTATCCTATTAATACCAGTAATAAATTAAATACATAATATACAGTTAAATATTTAAAATGAGGACTTTAAATTTAGGTTGCAACTCACCATACACTCAAACTTTATAGGTAAGACTAATCACATGTCTTCTATGTCTTCTATATGTACTACATAATTTGTGTAAATATTTAATGTAAAATATATTTGCAAACAATTCATGGCAATTTAAATGAATGTTTGAAATTGTGGAATATTCATGCTTATGTTGAAACTTATTTATAAACTTATGATTTTAGTCCTCTATGAAATCATGTAATATAATTGTAACCTCCTATACATCATTACTTTAAATTACATTAATTATTACATGTGTGAATAATTTAACCAAATGTTATGACTTCTACTCACAATGAATGAAGAACTTGACCCTTGTGGTTTTGGCAAATCAGATGGATCAGAGTGCCCTAAATCAGCTTTGAATTATGATAAGTATACAAAACCTTTGAAAATCTTTTCAGCAATAGATCAAGAAGTATTAAAACAATCTGGAATTCACTTTAATACTGGCAATGACCAAAATAGGCTCACACCATGAAGCAATCTTGCTAACCAAGTTTGAATTAAACTAGAAGCAATGATATAATCCATTTGCGGAAATCATCTCACTAATTACAGAAAAAGATTGCGATCAGTTACTATTGCCACATTAAGACAAATTACAGGAACTGACAAGGTAGAGCCATCAAGCCAGGTCAAAAGCTTTGTCCTAGTTGTCAAAAAGGGCTAGCTAATGAAGCAGAGTCAAACAGAACATGAGACAACATATACTGATATATATATATGGACATTATCGAGGCAACTTCTAGATATAATATAATATATAAATATATAATATATATATATATAATATATATATATTATATATATATATATCATATATAATATATATATAGTATATATATTATATATATATATATATATATATATATATATATATATATGGTGGAACAGTTTCATACTTCTCAAGAGCAAATGTTTCATTGTTAGCATTTGAAGTTGCCACTAAAAGTTCAAAAAATTAGAAATACCTAAATAAGAATCAACACTATTAGGAGAAAAAGCAACAGAAAACTATGGAGCAAGAAGTATTAATAAAAGAATGCATCATGATTTGGAAACTGCTGTCCAACCAATTCAACAAGAAGAAATGCATGGATTGCTAAGGAATCTGGAAACTGCTAAGTTTCTGGAATATGCTATGGATGCAAGGATCTGGAAACTCTTAATTTCTGAAGTATCTACTACAAAATTGTAAAAAGAGCCAGAAAGATTGGAAAATGGAAGCATTTTTTTAGACAATGAACTAAAAAGAAGGAAAAACTTAATGATGAAGCTAGAATGAAAGTACTAGCATTTTTTGATGATTATGAATTTACTAGAATTTGTCCTGGCAAAATAGATTATGTTTCTGTCAGGATTAGTGGTGAAAAGGTTCACAAACAGAAGAGATTAATGCTTTCCAATTTGAGAGAAATGTTTACAGAATATTGCAATAAACATGGAAAAGAGAGGGTTTTCAAAATTGTGAAATAAGGCCAAAATAATATGTTAATGTTGGTGCCACTGGTATGCATTCCATATGTGTATGTACAGTTTATTAAAATGCTAGTTGCTGCATCATCTAACAAATGACTACAAGCAATTATTAGGAAAAGCTGTTTGGAATTTGGAACTAAAAGATTGTAGGCTCCCTATATGATGCAATATTGCGAACAGTGCCCTGGAAAGAGTGGACTACATGCTTACTTATTACAGATGTTTGAAAATCATGATCCAGAAGAATCAATAGAATACAAACAGTGGGTTCATACTGATGGGGAAACATTACAAACACACGAAGACACTGCTAAGACTTTATAGATCTTCAGTCAAAATTAATTGACCTAACTAGCCATCACTATTTCAAAAAGTTCATACCTAAAGCATTAAAAGATAGAAAGATAAATAAAGTAATTGTCCTTATGGATTTTGCAGAAAATTACTCCTTTATTGTCCAGTATGCTGTGCAAGGGTTTCATTGGGATAACAGCCAGGCCACACTTCATCCATTTGTTTTCTTTCTATTTTCGTAGAGATCAGCTCCAAAACCTGTCCATATGGTCAGTGATTCTCTGTCACGATATTGTTGCTGTCCATGCCTTCATAAGCGAGTTGATTCAATATATAAAGATTGAAGTTACAACTAAAAAGATTTCAATTAAAGAAAACTCGAGTTATATCTCCTCTACCCTTATGAAAGTACTACTGAAGTAAGACCTGGTTTTTCAAAAGAAATTCAATTAACATTTGAAAAATTGCTATGCTCGTAATGAACTTTGAGACATTAATAGCTCTCAATCAAGTGATTCACAAAGCCATTGGAGAAATGGTGGCAGCTGACTACAACCTTATTTGATTGTTGAAAACAGTTTCCAAAGATTAATGAAAAAGCTAAAATCTAATTGTCATGCCAGGGAAAAAATATTTCCAGATATTCAGTAAGTACAAAATGGAAAAAACTAATAGAAAAAGATGAGAGCATTAGTTTCACAACTGATATTTGGACAAGTAAAGCTCAGACTCCTTTATTAGCTTAGCATTTCATTGTGTTGATATTAATTTTGACAAAAACTATCCTTCAAGTTGCACCATTTCAAGAGACATACAGCTATCAACATTGCCGATTATTGAAAATATAATTAAGGAAGACAAAATTCCATTAAATAAAATTCACATTTCTGTGCATGACAATGCAAGAAATATTGTTAAAAGGAACCCAGGACACTGGTTATTCTGATCTTTCATGCTTTCTACATATACTCTCCAACTTTTAATTAACAGTATATTTGCATAACGAATTATCAAAGATGCTATTTCAAACTATAAACAGATAGTTGGACAGTTTAGTCATTCCCCACTGACTTAAACTAAATGAGCTGCAAAAACTATTACCACCAGAACAAATTAATTCAGGATGTTCTGACATGTTCCAATATATATAAAATATATATATATATATATATATATATATATATCTATATATATATATTATATTATATATAATATATATATATATATATTATATATATATAATTATATATAGATAAATATATATATGAGAAGAAAATCTTTTAAATACCTAATTATTTATTTGGTATTCTATTAGCTTTCTTTTAAAAAATATAAATATAAGAAAGTATCGGTATATATATATACATGTTATATATATAATATTAATAATATATATATATATATATATATAATATTATATATATATATATATATAATATATAATATATACCTTCACCATGCCCACTGGCCCATTTAGAGCCAAAATTTATAACTGTGGCGGATACCTAAAAGTAGCTGCCCCTGTATATATAAAAGATTCTGAAAGGGCAACGTCATTAAAATACTTTATATTTGATTTGAGCAGGGATTTTGCTTTATAAAATTCAGTGAGGTACCAGGGCGGTCGTTCTAAATAATGAATGTTACGCCTATTGATCTGAGAAAGAAAAGAGAGAAAGAAGAAAGAAAGAAGAGAGAGAGAGAGAGAGAGAGTGAGAGAGAGAGGAGAGAAGGAAGAGAGAGAGAGAGAGGAGAAGAGAGAGAGACGAAGGAAGAGAGAGAGAGAGAGAGGTAGAGAGAAGAGAGAGAAGAGAGAGAGAGGAGGAGAGGAGAGGAAGAGAGAGGGAGAGAGAGAGAGGAGGAGAGAGAGAAAGAGAGAGAGAGGAGGCAGAAGAGAGAGAGAGAGAGAGAGAGAGAGAGAGGAGAGAGAGAGAGATGAGAAGAGAGAGAGGAGGGAGAGGAGAGAGAGAGACGATGACAGACGAGAGCAAGAGACCGAGAGAGAGAGAGAGAAGAGAGAGAGAGATGAGAACGATGAGGGAGAAGATAGACAGAGACAAAATATTTTACCAAGGACTGATATGAGTAACTACTAGAGCTGAGATGGACTCAAAATTGAAGAGAGTCGTCCGAGAAAGTGAGCTGATACCTCGAAAATTCACTGATGAGACCATGTGATATTTGAGTGCCCATCAAGGTAGACGAGAGACCTAGAGCAATAGAGTAGATGAGAGTATATTTAATAGATATATGAGTAGATGAGAGTATGTGAACAGGTATGATTAGATCATGAATGAGAGGAATAGAGATATTAATATTATAGATAGTAATATATGAAATAATAAAAAGACATTATTAAAATATGAGATTATTAATAAGATTATATAGATATATATATATATATAATATATATATAAGTAGATATATATATGTTTGAACTGAGATTCAAATATTATTTACAGTAAAATTTCACTTAAGTGAAAATATTTGATGGTAGTTAACAGTATTTAGAAAGGCATATATTAAGTGAGCTACCAAAATATAGGGAACTCATATTTGAAATTGTCCTTTTAAGTCCTCTATTATTCCAATTTCACATAACTGGTTGCTAGTTTTATTCAGTAAGACTCATTTTCAGTTCATTCAGCTCTAACCAAGGTTTTAACTTTAAAAACTTAGATGAAATATTGCATTCTATTCATCACTTTAGGATTGGATAATCTTAACTTTACAAAATTTTAAAAGCGAAAATGTTTCCATTTAAGTTTTATCAAGATTTGATTTGCCACCTTTCTGGTGACTTTTAGCATTTTTATCTTAGACTGGCTCCATAGGGAAAGTATAAAATGAAAACTAGAATGTTATTTTTCAGTTAGTGTATGTTACTAAAATGTTCATACGTTGGCAGCATCTGTGTACTTCTATGCACTTTCTAGTGCATGTCTGTTTTTTTTGTTGGTATTCTTAATTTTAATCTGATTTATATCAAAAATAGAAATACAGCATTGGGCGAGCTCATATCTTTTCTAAGACCACTTCATATTTTAAGAGTATAGAAAGGCAATTTTGAATTAATCTTTTTAGAAATTTAAATAATAGGGTAGTGTGTTAATGAAAGATTTTTTTTTTCTGCTACTACCTGTGTAACAGCGTGCAGAGGACTTTAAAATTTGATCTTACTATTTAAAAACATTAATTTTTCAAATCCAACCCATCATATTTTACATGTGTGCACACACTTTTTTGCTTTGAGGTGAAGGAGTGATTTACAGAAAACCATTTTTTAATAAATTTTATAATACACTATGATTTATATTTTTTAAAATAAAATATTCACTTTCAGATCTTTTAGATATTTCATATCATATCTTGTAATAATATTAAAAATAAAAAATGCCTTCTACTGATGGAACAAACTCCCGCGATGCAAGTCCAGGACCTAGTAGAATTAGGAACTTTAAAAATGCAGGGAAAGATATGGAGGTTTGTATGATTGCCATATTATTCTATTTTTTTTTTTAATTGTTAATAATTGTTCCAGTCATTATTAGATAGTTGTCTTTAATAATTATTTTAAAGATTTATTTGAACTTTTAGGAGATGCGTCGCAGAAGACAAGAAACCAGTGTTGAACTAAGAAAGCAAAAAAAGGAAGATCAGTTATTAAAGAGGAGAAATGTAATCCTTGATGAACCGACTTCTCCATTGCAGGAACAAAATGCTATAGTGAGTTTTGTATATGATAAACTATTTGTAGGGTTCCTTATAAGCCTTATATATAGTAAGTATTATTATAATTCAATCCGTTGTATAAAAAAGTAACTTCATACAAAAATACGCCTCTTATTTACTTACCAATTTTATTGGTATTTATTTTTTTATCATGTATCATATTTATGTTCATAGACTATATTTATATCTATATAACCTATACTACCATATAATACTACCTATATTATATATTGCTCGCTGTGGACTGAAACAAAGAATGAAGGAAATGGTGAAAAATGAGTGACGTGGCTGTCGAAATGTTGCTGTGTGCTGGTGTGGAAAAGGAATGAGAGAGGGAGACGCAAGCGAGTTGCATAATTTCATCAGAGTGACCTGTGGTACACAAGCTATGGGCAAAACCAGTAGACTTTGTGTGTGTGTCTTATAGAATCTAATGGTTAAATTTAAGTTTGAGAAAGGTCAAGTAGTGTGTTGTGAATGATGGTCATCTGAGGGAAAACGGCTGAAAGAGAGTAAAGATTGTTTGGGATATTATTGATGATGTTCTGGATGGGGTGATAGGAGCTTTCAGATTGATAGTATGGTATGGGGATGGATCTGATAATGATATTAGGATAAGTGATATACAAAAAAGGCTAGGGCTGCAGGTGTCCGTAAAAATAAAATTTTATTCGACTTATGACTACCTCTAACAATTCAAATTCTTGGACTCCACTTTCCGACACTCGACTTAGCCACTTAAACAAAAAAATTCATACTACATATATATATATATATATATATAACTCCACCTTAAACCAAAAAAATTGACTCAGACTCCAGCATCTTATCCATAATTGCAAAATTTTGACTCTGAATCAGTTAGTGCCTTACAGAGTATTACAGTATAAACATTTTTTTAATTTCAACAATTTTTTTTTCCGCTTGCTTTGAGAATAAAAAATAGACCATTTTCCAAGATATCTAATCTCCAAATGCACTATACGGTAAAGGTACGTAAGACATAAAGATGCAGGCGCAACACATGACAAACAAATATATTTCAGTTATCGGAAACCAAATGTATAATCGTAAATTATACTCGCAATTTATCTTTATGTATAAATACACATTATACAAAATAACAGTCATTAATACCTTCAGCTTTCAAAAATCAATATAATAAATCAATACATAATTTACTTTTATTCTCTTGCATCACCCTGAACATTATTTTCCCAAGATAGGGGTAAGGAGCGCCTATAATCAAGCATCGGGATAAGAAAAGATACACTAGGAGATGTATTAGTAAATAAATATGTTCGAAATGAGAAATAGCCACAGCCTTATAACCGCAGATACCTTGTACACATTACTCGAGTATACTTCACTATAGGTAAATCGTCAATGTATTAAGGGTTCATCCTTGGCCTATGGTGGAGCCCTATAACTCGCACTCTCACGCTCGTAGTACGCATATACTATCTCTACTCGACACCTTAATTGCTCGCAAGATCGCTTAAACGCACATTTGAGTACTCTCGTGAGCATTCACAGGAAACATCGTCTGTAACGCCGAAGAAATCATGCACGTTGGTCATCTTGCGGTTCTCTTCGCAAAGCGGTGCTGCGGTATTATTCCAAAGATATCACATCAGGCATCGTCAATGACATATCCGTGAAGAATAGGACCAAATACGGAGGCGTGAGTTTTTTGTATTTGCGAATAGCTATGAGTTGGGCCTCTACACCTCGGGATCACGTCGTTAAAGCAGGAAACTCGACTCTTTTCACCAATTAGCACGATTTTTTATCCATACTATTATGTTAGGGTTATCTCCGTCTCCAGATTGTATCAGCGCTCTGTGGCTTATGCGAACCAGAGGCTTATTCTTCTCATTTAATACTGACATTATACGTAGTTTCATATACTCACTCATCTCTAAAGCTGTCTTACTTTATAATATATTCCCTTATTTTATCACGAATTCGCTCACTATGCAGCAGCTACCTTATACCCCTAATGACTTGGGGAACAACTTAAGAATGTTAGCTGCTGTAAGTTATGACAGATACTGAGGAACACAATATGGAAATTTTTAAGATACTATTATATTTATTTATTAATTACCTAGAACATATAGTTTCTTTTTATATACTATTATAATCTATATTATGATAATAGAGTATAAGCGATTAATATTACATATCATGTGATAAATTAATATGCTTTATCATCGTGTTCGTACTCTACTATACTAGGAGCTACTGTAGAGGGCGGTCAAGTGTTGGTTGACCATTTCAAACCAACACTGTATCAAGTTGCACGCAGCCTCAACCCGTTTAACTGCAATCTCTACATTATCAATATGAACTTTTCCCTCACGAGAGAGCTAAGCAACTGTTCAATACTATCCTATTTAATACCCCTACTACATCATTTGCACTTATAATTTATATTTAAATCTACACCACACCCTGTGCTCCATGTCTGTTACTGACTCGATAAACAAGCTTCTACACTTGAGGCACTGCTGCCTCCCATCTCATACTCTCTCTAACTATACTCACTTATGCCATACGCTCTTATCTCTTATCTACAAACCCCATCCTTTACTCACTAAATTATCCATCTGAGCAAATCTTCATCTATCCAATCTCATCTCAATCTCTTCAGTATTCTCAACGAACATTCAATACGCATATAATTAGTGTTTATGAGTTGAGCCCTGACAGCACATCTCTCATATCCTCATACTACTATTTGTGCAACAAATAATACCGTGCCTATCTCCCTCACATAATTTCTTCGCTATTTCTTCATACCCCTATACCATATATATCAAACTTCTCAGAATAAATATTCAACAAGGAGACCAATAAATAGACACCTCCTAGCTAATCTACAATTAATCAATTACAATTTATTCGTAATCTCTAAGATCAAAATTAGAAACACCAATATACTTTTTAACAGTCTTTTAAAGCCTCAGCTTATACGATCAAATTACTGCTTAAATATACCTTAATTTTAGAAATTCTGAGCTCATAGTCATGCAGAAGATGCTAATCCTCTTAGAAAACTTATTTATATTTATCACTAGAATACATGATCTAGTCGCATAATAGAAATGCTTCACCTCAATTATACTGTATCTATCATAACACGACCTGTTGTTAAATCCATTTATTGAGTAACTAAATATATTTATAATTCTCTCGTCACGCAATTTTGTCTGGCAAAGGTTTAAAGCTCAAATTAAATTTTTGTTTTCATGGTTATATAATGTATTTGTAGCTGCAGACGTCACACTGAGTCTCTTAACACTCTAAGACGCACCTTATTTGAATTCAATATACAACACATAAATCCTTCTAGATTGCTGCACATTCGCTGCACCTATATACATTTCGACCACAGAATTACAAGCAATTATGTCTAGTCCCAATAACACTCGTAAAACTAAAGCTACTATTCCCTAAAAATATTTCTTATCAAGATTCTCTCCTATATTTCCTTCTTTCTATTTACTTCGATACCTACATCTATTATATACTCAGTGGTACTATTCATTAATCCCTATATATATAGCTACGCCTCTCCTCGCAATTACCCTTGTGATACTAATATCCTATCCTATTAGTGTCATGGAAATTTACCAACACCCATACCATTCCCAAACACTTCACTAAAAACTATCTAAAACTTACAGCCTATCTAGCTACTGCCTTCACGCTATTTCACTTAGATTAATTTTCACCTGTATTAATTACCCAATATAACTTCAATCTATCATCCACTCTCACTCACTCTCACTCAGCTCACACTCACTTATATCTTCAACCGCTACCTCATCAATTATACTTCATCACTTCACTACCATTCATCATACTAGTAATATTACCATTCTTTCTCATTATCATCGACCTCAAACCACTATATAGGCTTCGCGATTCTTCCGAGAACACGTACAACATTACAACATTAACATACAAAAGAAAACAATATAGGCTTCTACGCGCATTTGAACCCGTCGCTTTCACGCAGCGCTTCTTCACTAAACACTGCTCCCCTGTCCTAGATTCACACTGCTCCAAGCAACACCACTCAACAAACAAACTCACCATAGCAGGCAACTGATCAATTCGTGACACATCGATACTTGATAAATTATTGAGTGCACAAATTGTATACGATATATAGTCGTCTTCTTTCACGAGTCAAACTCTATTGACGTCCATTGCGCCTCTAAATTTCACTTTTTGGTTTATTCTTCTCGTATCGACTAACTCACACTCTTGTTCTGTGGAAATTACTCTTCATACTTCTCGCATTGTTTCACTTATACTTACTAATTTAGTATCCCCTCATTTCTATCTATAAATACAGCACCGCTGTTATAAAAAAATTTTCTTGAGCGTTAAATGATCTGATTACTCATTGTAATATGAGAGAGTTGAACCAACTACTCCTACCCTCACTGTGGAAACATAATCATGAGCAGGACTAATGCCCGTTGAATATCGCGGAGGCATGGCTGACTAATTATGTAATGGCAACAGAATTGATGGAGTAAAACACAAAAAAAACATAGTCGCATTATCTACCTAATTTAACCCACATTATTCTTACTATAATGCATATCCGTACCTATATATATACTCTAAAATATATCTTATAATAACTTTATCGCGCTTATCCTTCCTAGAATGAAGTTCACATATTCAATACATTGTTAATGTATACCTATACTAATTCATCCTCAACTCTTCATAACTGTTAATTTACATACTCACTTGGTCATCTTCTTTCTCTCATGATATACTACTATACCATCTTCTTTTTTCCTCCTTATACTAATTCCAAGCATCTTTCTTTGAAACTTCATCATTTGCTTTTAGTACAATTAACCACGCTTTCTTTAACCGCTTTCATCAGCTCTTCATTCCACCATTCGCTGCTTAACATCTTACTTCCTACTTTAGCCATACACACATACTTCTTTTTGCACTACTAACATTTGCTTCCTTCATTTGCCCCCCAGATTGTTCAATATCAACTTGTTCACATTCAACCGTTACTAGCGAGCGCTCTTAACATACTTCATCTTATTAGATAGGCGCGCGTTGTGAACATGTCTCACTCTTAATTTTACCCTATTCTTTCGTACACTCCTCTCCATCCAAGCCCCCACTAACTAATCTTATAGAGCACCATAATGATCCGATAATCATTCTAACCCTCACTGATTTAACATCCAACAATACTTCAACATCTCTTCTTCACCCAACACAAAATCAATCATATTTCTCACTTCGATACATTCTACCTACACCAACTCTAGTAACTTATGGATACTCTTTGTGTTTAAAGATAAGTATTACTTACATCACGATAACTTGGCGAATTGCTTCTTAGAGCTAGGTTACCAGAAATCATCACCTCTCACCATTCTCATTTCTCGCGCCACAAACCCTGTTTACCATCCTTTTTTTGAGATACACTATCCACCATCTCAGGGCGCGCGGTGCAGGCCGCCGACAGGTTATCTCCTCCTCCTTATCCTCTCTTACGCATTATCCCACAACACTTATCTATCTGAAGCTCCTATTACACCCATCCAACATCATTCACGATTATCCCCAAAAATCGTACTTTCTTCAACGTTTCTCTCAGCATGGACCACATGTCACAACCACATATAACTTGACCTTTTGACCTTAATTAAACCATTCAGAACTCTAGGACTCAACAACACACAAAAGTCCTTAAGCTTGTACCACAACGTCCCAGCGTCCCTCATCAGAATTCGCAACTCCTTCTCTCCCTTCTCATTCTTTCCCCATCACGGCACTGCAAGCCACATTTCACACTCACCACTCACTTAATGTTAATTCAACCTTGTCCATTTCTCATCTTCTGTCTTAGTCACAGCGAGCAAACTCATTTGCTCCTTTTAACATACCCTTTCACTCACCTCTTCCTCTTCTCTTATACATTTTACTCTCTGACATCTCATGTACCGATACGATCATACCACTTTCGTCCGAAAATCTAGAAGGTGCTTTACGGGCGATCACGACATCTCTCGAGGCACTGCATCAGCAATTCTCCTGCAAGGTAGGTGGTAGCTGCGGCAGCCAACCAACACCACGCCCTTGTCGATTTCTACGAACGCAGGACTACGATGTGGGCAAATTCTTGTCTCCCCCGCACACAGCGGATCAATGAGCTAGTAGGGATGTCTGCTAAGTGTTTATACGTAGAAGTGCGGGTACTGTACTTAATCTATGTTTATGGATTTGTGGAATAAATGGTGGTTAGTAATATGTTCTGCCTGAGGATGATGGTGTGAAGAATTATGCAACGAAGAAGAGAAAGATGGCACCATTTAAACACTGGGTGAGGTAATTTTCCATCGCTTCGAGTATCGCTGTCACTCTCCCTCTATAATAATAATCAATAATGAAATATTAATATAGCATCTAACAGATATCGCTCTGATAAAAACAAAAGAATTTATCTGACTCAAAATCTAAGAATTGGATTTTAATTGGGACTAACTATATATTATATATAATTATATTTATCATATATATTCTACTATACTATATATATATACTATAATATATACTTTTTTTATATATATATCTATACTATATATATATATCTATATATAAATATATATATATATATATATTATACTATTTATATATATATATCATATTATACTACTGTTATACTATTATACTATATATGCACTATACTATATATTATATCTATACTAATATACTTCACTTGATCCTGATTATTTAATATACTACTATATATATACTATTATAATACTTATATATATATTCTAATATATATATATATCTATGGATGGACCTCAATACCCAAACAACTCAGAAAATTACCTCTGAGACTGTATATCTGTGCGCGAACGGTTTAAAACCCCCGAATCACCTGCCAATATCTGGCAACAGCAAAATACGCTAGCTCACCCATATCATAATAACTTTTCATCAGTTTCTCTCACCTAACAACTAATTTGAATATCACATCATCGCTAACAACTTAGGTCACCTTAATATACTTGGAAAGCCACAAATCCTTATTCGCCTCCACCTCCCTGACCTATCGTCAGAATATTTCCTTCTCTATTAATTGTACACGGGTGTCATTCTTCGATGAACGATTGAGCCATACATTTACACCGAAACGTGGGCCTTAGTCACTCACCAAAATTCTAATTCTTCTGTTACCCCTACCATACTTCATATCCCGAGGAAACCGCACTATAAACGCTGAGCACCATCACTTTTACCTTCACTCTAATCTCAATAGTTATGATCAGAAATCAAAGGATATGCAAATACACCTTTGTACGTACACACATAATAAAGAACAAATAATATCAACTAATTCAAAAATCGTAGTGGAACCGATGCACGACAGGGACACCAGAATACAAAACATCTCACCTTGCCACGCAAAATATCCCACAACTAATATAAAAAACTGGACAATATAAAACTAAAAACATCCCCTACTCCTAACCACTAACTATAATAAGAATCCAAATTCTGGAACAAGACAAAAATCACTTTGTGAACAACCCAAAAACCAATCAATACCACCCAACAATTGCCGTCACTCATTCTCTAGCTAAGGTATGTCCGACAACCCACCTCACTTTTTAGAAATGATCCATCCATCACAGTTCAGTCAATAGACATCTCCAACGAGCTGTGTCTACTCTCTACCAATTCTCATTCTCGAAGAACATTCGGGTTATCAATGCTATGTTTATTTAAACTACTACAATCATATCTAGAGTTTGCGTGCTCATATCCTCACCGCCGGCCATTCATGCTCATAACCCACGCTTGCATAATGGTCTGCTATATGACTATGGATCTACTCCACCCCGTTCCTATTACAAAGCATTATCCGTACAAAACTATTAGTGTCATACAGAGCAATACACTATGTATCAGCTGGGAAAATACTCTTTGATGAAGAACTTGCCCCGGCATTAAGTAATTCTAATAATAACTGTATCTATCCCAATATTCAGTTGAAAATTTAATTAATACAACCAGCCTCTAGCAAATAATACCTAATAAATTAATACGTTAACAATAATCAAAAATTCTGATACATTATGCTTCTTCTAAAACTTCCTAATGCCTAATTTGTCAATAGAGAGAGAAGTGCCATTCCGTGAAATATTTGTCGATATTCTCTTACTCCAAGATATAAGAGACCAATATTTCTCCCAAAAATTTCAAGTTCAGAGCCCTATACTCCACCATAAGTACAACTACAATCTGTTATCATCTTCCTTCATTATTAGCACTTAAGTACGATATGCACTTTGTCATCGTTGCTCCACAAAAGGAGCGCCCTCGGATTGCGCATTTTGTTGGCTCCTTGGCCTTTTATCACTATCTACGCTCTCAATTCTGCAACCCCTTGGTATTAAGGCTATGGGGCTTACTTTCGAATCCCTTAGGTACTATTTCCTTCGTAGACTTACTGTCATCGACTTACTGAGACTATTCGCACCTAGCGGTTACCTCTTCTTACTCTATGTCAACTGGTAGTCTTCATAACGCTAGCTTTGTTTAAGATTCGACAAGACTGCTTCACACATACTCGACGTAGATTCTGTTATGAGAATACTAGTTAGGTGCTATATAATCATCTAGCATATGCACGTTATACTCGGCTATCATTCAATAGAAGATCCAAATTGTCTAGTAGTTTCTGTAAACGTTAGAGAGCATTTCGTGTTTTCATGTTATCTCAAGAGTCCTCGTGCTATTGGAAAATATTCGTTGCCTAAATCGTCCTGTTTAGATGCAAGGCAGCCAGAGTCAGTACTGTGTGATAGAATCCATTTCCTTCTTTTTCTTAGAGAACAGACTGCTGCGGAATACGCAGTTTATTCTCCTGAGTCACCAGCTATGATTCTCAACTAAGTGTGAATTGTGATAGGGTCGCCAGACGCAAGATATTATACTTTGAGAATATAGCCGGGATGTGACCATTATGCATCTCAATGAGACTCCGCAGTGACTCAGGATACATTCACATCAAGATAGGCTCTCTTTTTATTTTGTAATCGTTGTTACTCAGTCTAGGCATCGAGAGTAATGGAGTTTGAACTTTAGTCACGACACCTGGATTATTTTTGTGTGCACTAATCTGACTTTGAAATCACTCAGGTACGTGGTCTCTTTTTCGAGAAGGATGACGTGAGATATATTACCCTCTCTCATAGATGTCTCCAAGTGTATTATTGCGAGACGAAACCCGTCGGGAATATTCTGATGTTGAATATGTGATTCTATTTCTCTCTGTATATTCATTTTTTCACGAAGCGTGGATCTTCTATCGTAAGAAATTGGAGTATGTAATCACTTATAGCAACACGTGACTCCACTACTCTTTCTTTGAGAATCATGGAGATAGAGAATCAATTAAATCTCTATTATAAAATAACTAATAATAGTTCTCTAATAGTTTTTTGGCGGACTCGCATACTCGACTTTGACACATGGAATTCTCGTGGACTAGCCCAGATCCACTCTTGCGACAGATGTTTTTCGATCTCCGATCTTGGATAAATGTGTCATCTGACCTGCCACCACTGTCCGATCTCTGTCAGCCTGAAAAAAGGGATGAGTATAATTCAGTGTGGTTATTGGGTGTGCGTCTGGCAGAAAATGAGAATGGTTAAGAAGGTTGATTGTATGTTCTGTGATAGAGAGGGGTTGGTGTGTATAAGTTATATCTGGTCTTTTAAATCACAGATGAAAGTATCCGCCATAAGAGTATTATCAGAGTTGGGGTGTACTTGGGGTGGAGGAGAGGTTCGTCTCATCCGTTGTCGAAGTGAAAGGTATAGGTTGAGATTGAGATGTTATACCCGCTGTTGTTGGTGAGGGTGTTGTCTGTAAGGAAATATTCTGAAGCTTTTGATACATCTCGAAAGATCATTATGACTTTCGTATGTAAGGAAATTAAGTTACGTGGGTTGGGATTGGTATGGATGAGGAAGGGTGATCGAAGAGGAAATGGTAGAATATTAAAGAGTGAGAAGTTAAAGTGAACAAAGACAATAAGGTAAGTATGTACGGAGCGATGCGCTCCTAGTAAATCGGTTGATAATGTAACATTTGATACTGGTGAACAAATCTGGGGGCAAATGAGGAAGCAATTGAAGAATGTAGTGCAAAGGAAGTATGTGGGTATTCTAAAGTAGGAATTAAGAATGTTAAAAGTGTGAATGGGGGAATGAAGAGGTGATTGAAGCGGTTAAAGGTTAAAATAGGGGCAGAGGCGGTGGTTGAATTTTGAACTTTATAAAAGCTAAACTGATGAAGTCATAAAAGGAAAGATGACTTTGAATTATATTAGGAGGATAAAAAAGAAATATAAAAGGTGCATACGTAGGAGAAAACAAGAGGTAGGTGAATCAGTTTGCTAGGGGGATGGAATGGGAACCTTATGAAGGGAGATAGGAAGCTTCTTCTGAAGGAAGCTGTCGAAATTGTTAAGAATAAGAAGGGGTATAGTGCTGCTTAGAATGATGAATTATGTGATGCTGCTTGTTGTACTTTGTATGAAATGATGGAGGAGTTGTGGAAAGAACACTTTTGAAAATCTGCATCATATATTTTAACGTGAATGATGAGGTGATAGTGAATGTGTGTGGTTGATGGTGCAAGAAGGAATAGGTATTTTGGGATGAGGTATTAGTAAGGTGGTGAGTTATGTGATAGTCATGAAAAGTTGAGAATGGTATCTGCAGGTTAAGATGAATATTTAACTGGTATGTCAAGATCCTGGAGTACGAGATGGTGATTTTGATGCGATCTTTGTGGAAGTTTCGTGTAATAATAGCGTTTTGGAGGGTATAGTTTCTCAAGGGATTGGAATAGATGCGGTAATAGTGACCTTTTTTGGCTTATATAGGGGGTTTAAGGGGTAATAAGGGAACTAGTAAATTATATGGGGAATAAGTTTTTTATTTTGTGTTGTAGGAAGTATAATGCTTTTTGGTATTTTTTGGTCGAAAGAGTGCGTCGAGAGACTGAAGGACTGATGGTGAAGACATGGTGCGTTTAGGAGTGGTAGATGATGTTTGGATCAAAATCTTTACATTAAAACAAATAAGAAAAATAATTTGTATTTAGGTTTTATGGATTTGCAACAGGCGTATGATAGTTAATGGGAAGCGTTATGGCAGGTGTTAGTGTTATATGGTGGTTTGTGGAGGTCTTGTGAATGGAATCAAACGTATGTAAGGACGATAGTGAAGCAAGTGCTTAAGATATATTATGGTTGTCTATGGTGTAGTTGGTCAGTCTTTATAGGATACTCTATTGGTTAGTGAACGGAGTGGTTTTGTGTTATTTGTCTTCCTTGGTTTTTATTCACTTTGTATATGGATGGGGTTATGAAAGAATTCGAGGTGGGGATGGCAGGAAATGGTGTTAGAATAGTGGAGGGTGCCATACCTATTAATATGCGGATGATTTGGTTCTGTGGGCGAATTCTGAAGAGAGTTTGAGAGGATTGGTAAAGAGATTTGGCAGGGTGGGTGTATAAAAGGAGGGTTTGAAAGTAATGTTAGATAAGAGTAAGGTTATGGTTGTGAGTGAGGACTAGGCCATCCACGTTCAGTTATGAATTCGTCTCAGTTTAAATAGTTAGGGTATGTGTTGGATGAGAAGGGATGGATGATGCAGAGTGTAGTAAGGAAAGCTGTTGAATGGCAGGAAGGTTGCTGGGCAATTAAATCGTTGGTGAATGTAAAAGGACTAAGTCTTGAGTGCGGCTAGAGTTCTGCACATGAGGGTATGTTGTTACTGTGTTATTGTATGTAGTGAAACTATGGCTGGAATAAGAAGTATAGACTAAAGTTCAATGTGTTCAGAGGAAATCTTAGGGCATGCTAGGTGTGAAAAGAATTGATAAAATGAGGAATGAACGTATTAGAGAGTTGTGTGGGTGTGAAGAAAGGGGTAAATGAATAAATGAAGAAAGTATGTTGAGATGGGTTGGTCATGTGGAAAGGATGAGATGATAGTGGTTGGTTAAGCAGATTTGTATAGTGGGAAGTGTTGGGAAGCCGCCGGCTGGGACGAAGAGGAAGTGATTTAGTCGGTGAATGCGATGTCTGAAAGATGAATGTGAGTTTGGCGAGAGGGGGAGAGGATAAAAGTGCATAATAGGAAGTGAATGGCGGGGTTTTAATGGGGCAGGTGTGTGGCCCACCTGGGCCAAGGGATACCTTAATTGGAGAGATGCCAAAGTGAGGGTCAGTCGCGGTCCATGAAGCTCTAGGGTGGATTTTCTGTCTGTGACGGGTTCTCACTAATTAATAGTACAGAGGGGGCGGTAATGCTGGGCTTTCCTTTCGACTTTGTCATATTCTTCAACTGCTTTTCTTTTCCGATGACCTCGACACTGCCATAACCCCCAGTCTGATTTGGGCTTAAGAGACGATCAGATAAGAAAGAATATGAGTAAACCAGTATAATGTATATAAATATATATGATGTATATATATATATATTATAGTATATATATATATAGTATTATAGGAGATTTCTACTCCACTGCAGAAAAACTTTTCTTAATGAAAAATATTAAATAAAAATATTTCAGTAATTTATAATAATAATATTAACATAAATAAAAAAAATGTCATTTGGTTTTATGGATTTGCAACAGGTGTATTGATAGTTAATAGGGAAGCTTTTATGGCAGGTGTTAGTTAAATATGGTGTTGTTGGCTTCTGATGGAATCAAAGTATGTATAACGATAGTGAAGCGGTGTGTAAGAATAAATGTGTCAATGGTGATTGGTTTAGGATTAATAGGGAATGGAGACAGGGTTGTGTTATGTCTCTTGGTATTCAATTTGTATATGGATGGGTGATGAAAGATTCGAGGTGGAGATGGCAGGAAATTGTTAGATGATGGAGAATGGAAGATGGTGGAGGGTTCCCTACCTATTATATGCTGAGGATTTGGTTCTGGTGCGATATCTGTCAGAGAGTTTGCGAGAATGGCAGGGTGGTAAAAGGAGGGCTTGAAAGTTAACGTGGATAGAAGTAAGGTTATGGTAGTTGTGAGTGAGGACAGTAGTATAGGGGGGGAAGTTATGTTAGATGGTGTTCAGCTGGAACAAGTGTGTGAGTTTAAATATTTAGGGTATATTTGGAAAAGAGGAATGGATGATGCAGAGTGGAGTAGGAAAGTTGTGACTGGCAGGAAGGTGGCTGGAATAATTCAATGCTGAAATGTAAAGGGACTAAGTCTGAGTGTGCTAGGGTCTTACATGAGGGTAGTTGTTACTTGTTTATTGTATAGTGTGAGACTATGGTCTGGAATAAGAAGAATAGATCTTAAGTTATGTGTTTCGGATGGAATCTTAGGGGAGTGCTAGGTGTTAGAGAGAAAATTAATAAAATGAGGAATGAACTTATTAGAGAGTGTGTGGTGTGAAGGAAGGATCTCTCTCAGTGGAAGAGATCTCTCTCTACAAAGCGTCTGCGTATAAGTTCATGTGAGGCATTTTCTTCAGTTCTTTACTCAGGATCGAGACTCTCCAAGTATCAATAGAGTGTCTTGCACTCGATATGAGATGTATTTTCCCACGACAGAAGAACGATCACTGAGAGATGTATGTCATTGATGCAGGTAAAAATACCTCAATGTAAGAACGCTAGCAATCAAAGACTTAGGCCATTACATTCACACAAACGATTTAATTTGGCACCAGCTACTTCTGCATTCAACTCTCCTACTACACTTTATTATCCATTCCTCTTCTCATCAAACATATACCCTAAAATATTTTAACCACACACTTGTTCCAGCTGAACTACCATCTACATAACTTCACACTGACGACTGTCCTCACTCCAACCATAACCTATACTCTTATCACTTAACTTTCAGCCCCTCCTTTAACACCACCTGCATTCCTCAAAACTCTCTTCAAGAATTCGCCACACAGAACCAAATCTCAGATGATAATAGTAGGGCAACCTCACTCATCTTCATTCTCTCATACATTCTAAACCATTTCCTGCCATCTCCACCTCGAATTCCTTTCATGACCATCCATTAAAATTGAATAACAAGGAGCCATAACAAACCTGTCCTCATTCCGTATTAACCTAAACCAATGCACCATTGCCATTTTCTTAACACACGCGTTCACTATCGTTATACATACTTTTGATTCTTCAGAACCTACCAACAACACATAATATAACTAACCTGCCATAAAAAGCTTCCCTATTAACTATCATACACCTGTTGCAAAATCCTAAAACCTAATCAATATATATATATATTTTATATATAATATATATATATATATATATATATATATATATATATTATATATATATATATTATATTATATATTATATTATATATATATACTACATATATTTTCTTTTTTCTTTATCTTCCTCTTAGCCCAAGACTGGGGGTAAGGTGCGTGTCATGCATGGAAAAGAAGCAGTAAAGAATATGAAAGTCGAAAGGAAAGCCAGCCTTACCGCCCCCCTGTACATTAATTAGTGTGAACTCGTCACAGACAGAAAATTCCACCCTAGAGCTTCATGGGACGCGACGGACCCTCACTATGGTAAATCGTCAATGTAGGGTTCATCCCTTGGCCCGTGGGCACAACATGGCCCCATAAAAACCCGTCATTCTACTCCTATTATGCCGCTTTATTCTCGCCTCTGCAAATTCTACTTTCTCTTTCAGAACATTCATTCACCGACGTCAATCCACTTTCTCTCGGTCTCCACCCGGCGGTTCCAACACATTCCCACTAATAATTCTGTAACCAACGACGTAATCATTCATCTTTCACATGACCAAACCATCTTCAACATACTTTTCATTTATTCTATCATTTACTCCTTTTCTCACACCACACACTCTCTAATACGTTCTTTCTCATTTTTCAATTCTTTTCACACCACCTAGCATGCCCCTAGATTGTCCATTGAACATTGAACTTTAGATCTACACTTATTATTCCAGACCATAGTTCACTATAATACAATAACACAGGTAACAACATACCCTCATGTAAGACCCTAGCGCACTCAAGACTTAGTCCTTTTGACATTCAGCCAACCGCATTTAGATTGCACAGCACCTTCCTGCCATTCAAGCTTTTTCCTACTACACTCTGCATCATCGATCCTTCTCATCAGACACATACTCTAACTATTTAAGTGACACAATTCATCTTCAACACTGGAGGAGCATGTCTCAATCCAACACTATATACTCTATCTACATTTATTCAAACCCTCCTTTTACCACCTTGCAAATTCTCTTAACAATCCTCCAAAACTCTTCTTCACAGATTCTGCCACACGAAAAATCATCCGCATATAATAGGTATGCACCCTCCCTATTCTAACACATTTCCTGCATACCGACCATCGAATTTTTTCATAACCATCCAATACAAATGTGAATACAAGGAGAGATAAACAACCGTCTACTCCGCTATTAATCCTAAACAATCACCATGACACCATTTTACTTGACACATGCTTCAACTATCGTGCATAATACATGTTGATTCATCGAAGCCTTCCACCACACCATATATCACTAAAACCATATATCACATCCATAATACTATCATACGCCTGTTGCAAATCCATTAAACCTAAATACAATTTATTCTTTGTCTCCCTCATTTGTTTCTAATGTAAAGATTTGATCCACAATCTCTACCACTCCTAAACGACTTGTTCTTCACAAATACAGTCATTCAGTCTCTCGACGCATCTCTTCGATAAAACCAAATACCAGCATATGCCTTCCCTACACACTAAGTAAACTTATTCCCCTATAATTTCTTAAATTCCCTTTTTCTCCCTTACCCTTATAATAAGGGTATTCGCTCCTATTCCAATCCACTTGGAATATACACTCCATATAAGCTTTATTACATCAACTTCCAAATTCAATATTCACTCATCTCGTCTCCCCGTTCTTGAAATGCATTTCACCAGTTATATTTATTTATTCATACATATAACTGCAGATTTACATTCTTACAACTTTTTCACTCTATGCCATATAACATCCTTTACTATAACCTCATCCCGAAAATACCTTTCCTTCTGCCATCAACCCAACCATTCACTATTCGTCTTCATTACAGTTATATTGTGCAGATTTCGAAGTGTTCTTTTCCACAGCTCTCCTCCATTTATCAGTTTCAAAAAATAAGGGGGGCCCCCTAAACCATTCCCTAAAATTCATCCCCTTCTAAGCAGATTCCTTTTAATTCTTAACCTTTCGCGTTCTTAACCATTCTTAATCATTCTTAACCATTCATCTCCTCGCAACTGTTCCTTTACTCTCTTGTTTTCGTACGTAATGCACCTTTTAAGTATTTCTTTTATTCCTCCTTATATAATTCAAAGCATCTTTTGAAACTCATCATTTGCTTGTATTCTTAACAGCTCTTTTCTTACCTTTAACCGCTTTCATGACACCTCTTCATCTCCACATTCATCACTGTTAACATTCTTACTCCGTACTTTAGCACATCCACATACTTCTTTGCACTACAATTGCTTCCTTCAATTGCCCCCAGATTTGTTCAGTATCAACTTGTTTACATTCAACGAGTCTAGCGAGCCGCTCTTACAGATACTTATCCTTATTGTCTTGTTCACTTAACTTTCACTCTTAATTTTACTACTTCTTTGTATCACCGTTCTTCCATTCACCCAACTAACTAATTTTACATCGAACATAAGCTCTGATATCCCAATTCTAAACCCCTCTACTGATTTAACATCCAAACAAATAATTACATCTTCACCAACACAAATTCAATCATATTTTTCACTTGATACATCTCACCTACACCAACTCTAGTATACTTTGGATACTCTTGTGTTTAAAGAAAGGTATTACTTACACACATACTCCTCTCCTCACAGAAAATCAATCAACTTCTTACCATTCTCATTTTCTCCAGCACCTCAAACCACCTGTATAATCATCTCTTTTTTCAGGGCTGCAGAGTGGAGTGGTGGAGTGTGCAATTTTCCAAGAGTCGGAAGTCGAAAACTCTGTGCAATGGAATTGTCTGGGTTCGTAGTAATTTTCTGTGTAAGTTGTATGTCTTGAGTCGAAATTTAGAGAGATATTATTATTATATAAAGTTTTTTGATTTTATTTCCAATGTTTTAAATATTTATTTTTGTATACATATTTTAATTTTCTTAAATAATCTTTGAAAAATATATTACTAGGAGAAGAAGATATATTCCATAGATTTCCGACGCGTTTCGTCTCTATCCTTGAGACAATCTTCAGAGGATTATTTTTTGTAAGCGATTTTCTATAACAATTGATATATTAATAAGTAAATCAAATGATTTGAATATCTGCTGATAAATACATTAAAGTATGTTAATGTCTGGTTGGTGGTTTGATGTGAAGGCTCCGCAATTTTCAGTTTCCTGGACTTCAACGATCTTGAATATTGATAATGTTTAGAAAATATTTCTAATGTTGGATTGACCATAGTGCAGTATTGAAATGTTTCAAAGATTGCTAGGACTGTAGAATTGTTGAAGATGCTCTGTCGACAATCTATTCTTCGTGTAACCAATATATTTCGACGTACAGTCTAACTCAGGGCAGTTAATTGGTAACACAAGGTGATGGTTGTCGGTCAAAGCATTTCTTGTGTAAAGGATGATGACAGTTGTTTGGACTTATGGATAGTCTGGCTTTAATTTTTGAGGTGTCTTAGTTTTGAGGTGAGCATTTCAAAATGATTACGAAGGCACTTCCTCTTATTGACTAATAGCACTTGGAATTTTTGAAAAGAAGAAATTTATTCAATTTTCTGATTATTTTTACTTATTGTATTATATTATATTTTATGAAAGGGTTTTATTAATTAAATTTTCAACTGAAATATTGTGGATGGATCACAGTTAATTAATATTTTACTTAATGCGGAATTTGCTTCATCAAAAGTTTCCAAGTTGAACATAGGTGTATGCTCTGTAAACTAAAGTTTTTACGATAGATTCTTTGTAAATAGTCCGGTGAATAGGATCCATACTTCATATACAGCCCATTATAGTGGGTTTGACATGAAATGGCTGTAGATTGAAGCACGTTCAGAATTAATATTGATTTGATGTCTAAAACAAATAGCATTATTAACCTAAGTTTCGTATGTGATTTTTAAGCAATGACAAATCTTGAATTCTATTGATGAACTGATGTATATAGATCTAATGTTTCCTCAAAAATGTGAGGGTGTCGTCGACATACCTAATGTAAAATACGGGGTTAAAGTGTTTGTTTTTCACAAAGGATTGTTGTTTTTCCTAGATTGGAGCATATAGAAGTAGCAAATGTAGGCACAAGTGGTGAGTCCCATCGGACACTCCATCAGTTTGTATATATTTTTTTAAATTAATACGTGTGTTTTGAGTACAAAATTATAAAGGTTTCTCATATGCGTTCTGATATTGGGTGGGGGTAGGTTATTGTGGAGTGATACACTCGTTAATCTATGTACAATCGCTATCAAGAAACCGGGTACAATTTATGACAAATATTCTACGTCAAGTGAGGCGAATATATTTGTGGCTTCAAGTTTTAAGTTTGATAATTTACATAATGTTTCATTATTTGGGATTTAACTATGAAAGAGTTATTAGATATGGTCGGATAATGCTGTTCAGATATTGGGCCATTTCGTGTGTAACCGTTCCACACATAGATATTACAGGTCTAAAGGTGGATTTTCTGGGTTTTTGTGTATTTTAGGCAATCCATATATTTATATATATATATATATATTATATATAATATATTATATATATATATAATATATATAATAATATATATATATAATTTATTATATATATATATATATATATATATCTATAACCTCTATATAATATATATATATATAAATATAATTATATATATATATATATATATATATATTTATATATAATTATATAAAATAATATATATAATATATATTATATATATATATATATAATATATTTATATATATATATCATTAATTAATTATTATATCCTAACTTATTTAATCCAGTTCTTTTATTTTGTCAGAAATTCTTTTTGTTTTTTTATTTCATTTAGCGTTCTGTTAATGCGCTTAGATTATTAATATTATTAATTTTATAGAGGGAGAGTACACTACGCATAATCGAAGCGATGAAATTAACTCCCATTTTAATGGTGCATCTTTCTCTTTTGCGTCCATATTCTTCACACACTCATCCTCCAGGCAACATATTACTAACACCATTTATATCCACATATAAATACATC
>JABUQX010021797.1:0-5000 GCA_015478945.1 Trachelipus rathkii
CCCTCTTTTATATCTGTCTTAAATATGCCTTAAAAATATTATTAACCCCTTTTATTTCTGTCTTAACTATGTCTTAAAAATATTAACCGTCTTTTATGTCTATGTCTTAAATATGTCTTAAAAGTATAATTAACCCTCTTTTATGTCTGTTTTAACTATGTCTTAAAAATATCATTAGCCTTCTTTTATGTCTATGTCTTAAATATGTCTTAAAAATATAATTAACCTACTTCTCTAGACTTGTAAACGTCGGTCAAATCTTTTTTGTTAGTTCCTTCTATCTATGGTTGACGTATACTGCTTTATTGTCTACGACGGAGGAATCTCCTGTGCTCATTATCTCACACTGTGAGATTATTAGATATAAATAAATTCATTTATAGAGGGATTACAAACGAATAAAATCCAAACTCGTTGCTAGACACAACAAGTTGATCCGGCACATCCCTTTCAACACAGATACGCCTAGGTTCCTATGCCATAGTGGAAGGCCGTAACATCTCGGCCTTTTTCACCTACCTCTCTAAATTTAAAGAAAAAAGTATATTAGAATATATATGTTGTGATAACGAATAAGTTTGACTTCTAACATAACAATTATTACGCTTATATATCTCTTATTCTGAATCATACATCGAGCTCGAGACGTGACAAGAGCATCAAAAAGAATTATATAGAGTGACTCAGCCGCATCATACTTTTTGTCTATGCTTGCTCCCTCTCTCGTAGTCGTCCTACCACAATTTCAAATACTTCATCTATTTTCCTCCTCTCTCGTCCTCTCATACAATCTCTCTCCTCTTCTAACTATATGTCGTGAGGTAATTCCCAAGCTATGAGCATCAATATACAAAAATCTATGAGCAAATTTGAAAAATTAAATATATTAACATGAATTATAGGATTTGATATTGTCCCATCTCTGTGCTCATTACGTGTGTAAAGTCACTGTATTACACTATTACCGAAAACATTAATTTATAATAAGGAGCTAATCTTAACCTACGCAAAAGAGTGAGATGAGAGTGAGAACTTTAGGTCAACATCGCTGACGCCTAATAAAATAAATACTTTTATCCTTATATGCTTTTTCGCCTTCCATATGATACTATTAATATTATTATTAATAATATATATATCATATACCTACCATATATATATTATATATATATATATTATATATATATAATATAATATATATATATATATTATCATAAATATATAGTAATATAATAATATAAAAGTTATTCACAATCATCTACTATATATATATATATATATACCTCTAAACTACTATATCATAAAAATCCCAAACTCATTCTATTTACGGTCTTTTCCTCAGAAGATTTTACTACCTCTTCTTCAAGCTGGCTGAGTGCCCTCGACTGCGATCTATGAGTATACAGGAGGCCACCCGTGAGTTCTCTCATCCGAATGAGTACTTATGTTTCTCTCTCTATGATGTTACTTCTTCTGATAGCACGCTACCCTTAGGGAACCGGGACTAAGGATTTCGGAATTTCCAGGCCCTAGCCCTGGCAAACTTCTTGTCGCTTTAGGCATATTTACCCACCCACTTTATTCTTAGTATTAATCTAATTCAAATTTCAAAAATTTATCATTTATCTTCAAAAATTTTAATTACTTTATTAATATTTATTAAATCAGAGATTTAATGATTCAACTTTATGCAATTCGCATATTAAATGTACATATTTCTTTATTGTATATGCTTCTAATCATAACAAGCTCGTATATATTATACACACTAAAACACTCACAACGTCCTCTTATATATAAATATTATATATATACAAACACATTTTATCGTATTTTCGATGCAGCAAAACATAAATTTAGTTTTTCAACTTTATTTTATCTTCGGGCTCTATCTCACCGCTACAACAAAGAAGCTACACAAGAAAAGAAACCATTTGATCCCCCCAAAAAGAGTAAAAAAAACCCAAAGACTACATCAAAGAAACGGACTAAGTTAATTAAGTCGGAATTGTAAACGCAGCGCCTTTTTGGGACTAATTTTAAAATTAAGACAGGCTGGCTACTCGACTCACACACCTTCTTGCCTACCATATATATTAATATTACATATTTATATTATATATCTATTATATTTTCATATATTCATCTATAGCTATATCTATACTATATCTATATTACTACTTATCTATCTATAATATATATATATAATATATATTATTCTATATATATATATTTATATATATATATATATTATATATATATACATACATACATACATATATATATATATATATACTATATATATTACATAGTTATACTTAATCTATATATATTACAATAATATATATAACTATATATAATATAATATATAATCATTATATTTATATATATATATATTATATATATATAATTATATTACGTATCCCCGGTAATATCTATAATATATATTACTAATCAATATAATATATATATATATATAGTCTATATATATCAATATTACTATATATATATATATCTATAATATATATATATTTTATACTATATATATTTTCAGTATAACAACCGCTTCACCACGCACACACACACATCTAGGAGGCGCTCGCTAACTTCTAAGTCTGAGCAAAACGACGGAGCCAAGAAAGAAATACTCAAACTCATTTCCTATGACCTGAGATTCACTGACAAACTTCTCGCGGTCTCCTCGCTTAGTATGGTGAGTGCTCTAACCATCGCTAGATACTCGGATGCTACTCTTGGGTTTTGATCCATTCCTCTTGAATATTGAAGCAAAATTTTCTGCTTAGCGGTGTTCCATCCTGCTCCGAATGTGTGCTATGGATTGTTCTTTGGTGCGCCTTTCTTATCTGAGGTGTGATAATAGCTGACAAGATGGTTCGCAATGTAAAATTACTTTCTTGTCTGTTGGTCTCTGTCTGATGGTTCTAGTGCGTTGGATAGACTTATAGGGAGTGTTGCGCGTGGCTCTGCTCAAAAAGAACCTAGAACTTCACATTTCTGCTGCCTCGTTACTATAAAAATAGATTGTCAATCCAAAATTTTAAAAATTTTGTATTATAATTCCTTTTCTAAAAAGCTTTTCTCGCACCCAGCTCCGACTCACACATGATTCTTCTCATAAACCATTTTCTTCCTCCGCAGCACTAAAACTTCCAATCCCTCTGTCTGCCCACTACTTTCTGTAGTCCTCTTGAAATAACTTACAACATTCCACATGAGCCCTTTTCTGCTGCGATATCTGGTGCTATCTTCTATACTCATTGTATCACACTCTCGCATATACTCGCTTATCAAATGTTCGTATCACGCTTAGTCGGAGAACTCGGAGTTTCGGACTCTTTAAATGATAGGAATGTAATAGAGAAGTTAGGGCCGAAAGAAGAATAACAAATACCGAGAGATCGGTGAGTATTTTAGAAAATAAAATTTGTTATTAAAACATTAAATCTTGAATCGAAATCAAAAAAAATTATAGTAGTTGTTGATCCGTTTGAAATTTTAATCAATGTACTTATAGCTGTCGTGCGGTAGATATAATGTATTGTTTTTATATTATATGGATGAGGTGATGTAGTTGTAGATTTGCGATGAGGTATAAGAATATGTAAGAATGATGAAAAAATTATAAAAATTTTGTAGTGTAAGTATCGATAATACATATATGAGTTACATTGCTTTAGTATTATTAGATAAAATAAATTCACATTTTAGGAGTCTCAGGACCTCTCCAGGATATTTTAGGGTTTGAGTCGTTAGTTATACTTTTCATGCGCATATATAGCACAAAGAGAATTAAATTATCTGGAGTGTGCTTGTTAGTCTCAACACGGCAATGTTAGATTTTTTGAGATAGCTGTTTGATTCGAGTTTGTTATGAGCTTGTGCTAGTGTGTAGATTGTTAAGAGAATATTAAAGATTTGAGAGTGGTCGAGAGCACACATAAAAAATTTTTATAAAAAATTTTAATAAATCTTTAGGTTTTGTTGTTGAAGTGTTAGTTTGTTGTTAAAGCCTGTTGTGACTGGGTCACTACTCAATTTTTTTCCCGGTTCTTTTCGTTTTCTGAGAGTGTTGGGAGATGGCAATTTTTGATGAGTGACATGATGTAAGAAGCCAAGAAAGAATAATATAAAAAGGGAGAACATTCGGAAGAATGAAAGAATCAGAAAATATCTGGACTTTTGAGACAAACGACAGACTTACATTACATCACATGGTGGCAAAGGGCTCAAATCTTTATTTTCTTCTTCTTTTTTCAATTCTTATTAACTTTTAAAGCATTGCACAGGGAATAACTCTTTCGTCATACTCTCCCTAATCCCGAATCAGCCTTGAATCCTGGGTAAAATAATTTTAAAAAAAATCATAAACCGAGGTAATTTTTTAAGTTTAATTATAAAAAATAATCAACAAACTCCATGGGAATTCTTCTGGGTTTAAAATATAAAATGGATCATCAGAGGAAGCAACTCAAAGTGGGAAGATTGGGGTATATCACACGCCCTATACATATAGTCTTGTCTCTTCCTTTTTGATTTTTTTAATTAATATTCTCTCTGTCTTCCACGTGCGTAAAGAATATCTTTTCTTCACTAATCTATTTTAAAGATATATAGTAATCATATCTAATCAATAAAATAATTCTTCTTCTTCTCTTTTGGTGTTCTCCATCAAATTCGCACAAATGCTGTGACCGAAGGGCCTAATCGATACATCGTGTTTCTCAAAAATATCAATGTACACTTTATGTGATTCAAGGTGTGCAAATAGTCTATAAATGAAAAATATATAAAGGAGTGAAGACAGATTATTTTGGGGAATGAGATAGCAAAGAAGAAGAGGAAAATAAAGAAAGCAGTTTAATTTAAGACTATGAAAGAAAAGAAGAGACGAAAAGAAAATGAAAGTAGATTCAAGAAAAAAGATAGAAGTTAAGCAAGTAAAATTAAGAAGAAGAAGAATTAATATATTAAATATATAA
>JABUQX010021797.1:10000-12500 GCA_015478945.1 Trachelipus rathkii
TATATATATATATATATATTATATATATATATATATATATAGTATATATATATAATATATATATCATATATATATATATATAGTATAATTTAATCAGAGCTGGGCGTTGCGCCAAAAAGTTGCGCCTATGCGCCTATGCGCCTATGCGCCCATCAATTCGTAGGCGCAAAGGCCGCATAGGCGCAAACAATTTTTAAAAAGGCGGAATAAGCAAAGGCGCACAGCCAATTCTGTGCGCCTATAGCCGCGCCTATTAACAGGAACAAAGCATTTTTTTTACCCTTAAAAGTTAGAACTTAGAAGCTTGGCAAACTTGTATCATTTTGGAGATTCAAGTGGTAAAACTGTATATATATATATATATATATATATAATATATATAATATATATATATATATATATATATATATTATATATATATATATAATATATTATATATATATATATATATATATATATATATATATATATATATATATATATATATATATATACTATTATATATATAAATATATATATAAATATATATATAGAAAACTGGTTCAGTAGTTCGTTAACTACAAATAAATTGGAAACTATGGCTCTGAAGATTTTCAACTTCTGAGCGCTCGAGCTGAACCTCCTGGGGAAAAACATGGAATCACAAGGACATGGGGGAGGAAAAGGACGTGTAGATATGAGTTTACGTGTTTTAATTACAAAATTAATAAGTGTGTTTTTCTTCCTTATAAAGCATGCTTTTATCATCGCACTAAAGTTTACTTTGCCAAATAAATTTAGCGAACATCCACTGGCCGGCGAAAAGTCCAGGCGCAAAGGCGCATAGGCGCATAGGCGCTTAGGCGCATTGATGAGACCAAAAATATAGGCGCATTAGGTCCGGCGGCGCCATGGGCGCATAGGCGCATAGGCGCAGGCGCACTCAAAAAAATTATAGGCGCGCCCAGCTCTGATATATATAGTATATAATATATATATAATAATATATATATAATATATATATATATATATATAGGTATATATATATATATATTATATATTTATATATATATATATATAATATATATATATATATATATATGAAAATTAATAAATACATTATTTTCTTTTAAGTTGGATAGACATGAACGACAACTACAAAATGAGTATAGTAACAGTAGTGTTTTTTTATCGTTCGTCGTAGATGCATGTGTATAAATATATATCTACCAGACTTAGCCATGTACCGGAATACAAAATATCACAAAGTATTGCACTATTATAATAATAATAATAACAATAATAATAATAATAATAATAATAATAATAATAAAATAATAATAATTTTCGTCTGACAGAGAGCAATGTAAATTCCTTTGCAACATAAAATAATTTTCAAGTCTTTTATCAGTTTTAAAATTGAAATTAGTAAACTTGGGTGTATTATGTTACGTTCACTAAGTTTTTCTTCTTTTAAGCCTGTTTACATTTTTTCGATTGTTGCAAATAATATTTCCTTCGTACAAAATATATTTACAACATATGTTTTAACTTTTCAGAAAATTTTTGAATTTTTAACGTTCATATAACAAATATATATATTAGTGATGGACATGACATCCGCATCCGCATTTGCGGAACATCCGCACTTAAATTGACATCCGCATCCGCATCCGCATCCTCACTTAACGGCACATTCCGCATCCTCTTTTTGAAAAATGAGGATGTTGCGGATGTTTAACTTCTTAATAGAGTTGCATTATAAAATAATATTTTGGCATCTTTATCATGGGATGGTTTATGGGAATAATTGTAATTTTGAATTCGATTTCTGGATTGGGATATATATATAATATATATATATATATAATATAAATATATAAAATATATATAACAAATATATATATATATATATAATATAATATATATATATATATATATATATATATATATATATATATAATATTATATATATATATATATATATATATATACGTTTTTTCTGGCATTTGATCGGGCCGGATTGTGGGCCTTGCGTCGCTTCCACGCTAGCTATAATTGGAATGAGCTGCTTTGATGGAGCACGCTTCGGTTTCTGCCGATAAGATGGGAGCTGTAATCATTGATGGGATGAGGCAGGTTCATTCCTTCGTCTACCTAAATCTTTCTCTCCTCATAATCCATGGTTCGACCGGCTTGCCTCTCTGGTTCATTCAGGCTTAGGAGACAAGTGCGGTTATCGGGGGTGGAAAATTCTCGTTCTTCTATCACTCTTGCAATTTTCCTTCAGCTAGAAATCGTTGCCAGGGAACTCTTCGTCGAGCAAAGCGGGCTTTCATCAAACGAAAGTGCGCTAAACCTCCTTTATTTCTCCTACTGATAAATCTTTCTGCCTCTTGCCAAAAAACATCTCTAACAACTTCGTTAAATCTGTCTTTCATTCCTCTATTCGATCTGTTGGTTCTGTCTTTTAAATCTTCGACTGAAAAGGAAAATTCTCTAATTTTCCTCTAACTCAACC
>JABUQX010021797.1:17500-53220 GCA_015478945.1 Trachelipus rathkii
TTCTCGTGTGTGTCGATCTTCTAAAGGTGGTACAGCACCTAATACAAGATTTATTCTCTCTAACTTCTTGCGGTAGTATGTAGAGTCAGGCTTACTAGTGACACCTCCAGCTGAAGTATCTGACCTTACATTTGTAGTGAAAGCAAATTTATTGTATTGCTTTATTTCATCAATTATTGTTTTAATAATTGAGTTTCATGACTCCAAGATCTTCCACTTGTCTGAATGGTAGATCATCCCTCACTGTCATTTTAGCTATACTTTTATCCACTCTCTTAGATTTGTTATCAGTTGTATCTCAATATTTTGTAGCATTTAAATACTCTTAAATATTTGATTTCATTTGCTGAGCAAATTTTTTTTTTTTTTATTTATCTTCGTTTTTGGGTGGTTCTTCATCAGTTACATTTTTAATTGTTCTTTGTGCTTCGATCTTAAATGATTTTTCAGCGAAGTCGTTCCTCGTCCTCTATCCTTGAAAACGAATTATCTCAAAGAGAACATTTTATACTCTCTCTCTCTCTCTCTCTCTCTCTCTCTCTCTCTCTCTCTCTCTCTCTCTCTCTCTCTCTCTCCTCATTAGACTCTTCCGAGAAGTATTTCCACACAACACTTTTCTTTAACGCCATAATGATATATAAAAACAAGAAAGTTAAATAATTTTTTAGCATTTCAAAACATACATCTAATAAGTGGGTTCTTTTTTTTTTATAACGGAACATGAAACGTGTAAGAGAGTGCCTATGGTGCCTCAATCTACGATACAAAAAACGAGAAAAAGAGTTACCATTGAAAATTATTGGCAACTCAGAATTTTAATCTATAGATTAAATAAATTTTCGCAAATGATAATTAAGTATATTATTTATTATTTATAACATATATTTAAGTATATGTTTGCGTTGTAACATATCTAAATAGTCTTTTATTTTATTTTTCTATTTTTTCCTGCTGGCAGTCCATGTCTAGAGAAAATAATGCTAAAATCATGAAAAATATTATTGCAATATTAAATAAATATAATAAAAGTGTTGGGAAGCTAAAAGTAGAGGTTGGTGAGGTTGCCCGTCAGCTGAAAAACGACAAGTTCCTTCTCGTGAAATTTTTTATTTCATTTTATATATATATATAATATATATTATATATATATATATATATATATATAATATATATATATGATTATATAATATATATATATATATATATATATATATATATATATTATATATATATATATATATATATATATATATATATATATATATATATATATATATATATATATATATATATATATATATATATATATATATATATATATATATATATATATATATATATATGTGTGTGTGTCTATGTGTGTGTGTGTGAGAATAATTACCTTATACATACACCTAAAAATTTAATCAAACACTAGAAAACAAATTAATAACTTTCAATATTTTTTTATATATACATTCTTATTTAATAAATGTGGATGCAGATGTTTCATAATCGTATTCGCATTCGCACTAGGAGTTAGGACACATGCGAATGTGAACATAAAAAGGTCCTTGGAACTTATTAGATATTTGAAAATAGGATGAAAAGAAAACTAATAAAAAGGAAAGGATCTGGGTTAAGAAACAATCTAAGCAGAAAACACAAGGAAGAATATAAGACTACGAACGAGCAAGAAAGAGGATGAAAAGAAAACGAATAAAAAGGAGATGATCTCTGGCACCAGATTTAAAAATGAAACAAATTATGCATTGAATCTTGCATAGAAAATACAAAGATATAAGATATAGGACACTAAAAACAAAAAATAAAATACAATGGAAGGGTAGTAAAATTGCAAAAATTATAGCAATTGACGATCTTCCATTTTCTTACGTTGAAGAATTTGCCTTATACCTCTTACGTTAAAGGAAATACTAGAGATTTATTTGAAAAAAATGTGTGATTGCGTTAAAATTTTAAAATTCATCACTTCTATCAAACAATCATTCAAGTTAGCTTTCTTCACCTACGAATGACAAAATACTCAATCAGGATTTTTTTTATCTCTGACTAGTCATGGCGTAGAACAAGGACTTCAAACCTCAAATTTATGCGTTGTGCGGTGAACCACTAACTGATTGTCAAACAGGTGAATATCTCAGTGAAGAATCTGATGGAATGTTGGTGAATGGAAAATACTTCCAGATGATGATGTTCATTCCTCTTCTCAAAATGTAGATCAATTATCGTACACTTTTTGATCATTCAACCATGGTTCACGGAGAATTAAAGATAATACAGACCAGAATTAGTGTTCCACAACTGTCAGTAATACAGAACGTTACCAAGCCCAGGAAGCCCAGGAACAGCACTTCCAAACGATGGTATGGATGTAAGAACTTCGTGAATCTCTCTGCTTGTAAGGCCGCTCTCAATGAATCTCTACGCTTGTACGGAAGCTCTACTGGTAAAATAAATGTCTTAAAATCACATGACAATTCTATTCTAACCACCTGTATCACTCTACCACAACCCTTTAAAGATATCACTAAGATAATCAGCAAAAACTTGTTACCAATACCAAGCGTCTTTCTCCTCTTAACCATTTTGAAGAAAGTATTGAGAGTCGAGAAATAGAGATGGTGAGAGCGACGATAATGACAAAAAATAACAAAACGTTCTATTTCTTAGAGATCAATTAGTGTTCAATAGCTATTAAGTTTTGGACCCTAGATACAAAATAACTTTTCACTTCTTAGGGTTAAAGTCATCGTCAGTCAAAAAGTTGAAGAAATTCAAAAATGCACATCGGAAATAGTTCAAGAAAAACAAAGAATAGCATACGTTGCTTCAAACCATTCACAAGCACCACTATTACCGACGACATGAATGAAATTTTACATTCAAACATTGATGATGATGATCAGCTGTCTAAGTAGGTATCAAAAAATTGTTGACCAGTACGGCAAAGAAAATCACATTCGCCCGAAGAAGATCCTTTTGCATGTTTCAGGAAACATGCAGAAACGTATCCTGAGCTTTCACAGTTATCATTGATTAACCTTGCTTGTCCGCTATCAAGTGTTGACACTGGACGCCTCTTTAGTTATGCCGGTCTGATCTATGATAAAAAACTTTGCAGATTAAATGGTGAAAAAGCTGAAAAATTATAATTCTTGAACTTTGACCTTCCAATAACCGATTTAAACTATTGAATATGACTGTTTCTCAACCATTTTAGTGTTGCGACATCCTTTGTATAACCGCAAAATGACCCGCGATCCCCGCCACATTTGCATTATAAGGCGCTTTTTAATAGGATAAAGAAAACAAGTTAAAAATAGATTTTTCAAAATATTATTCTAAAAGTAATTAACAATATTCAATGAAATTATTGTATTTGCATCGGGGTAACCAGCATCAAAATTTGTGACTGAGTGTTTGTTAAAGTCAACCTCATGTCATCCTCAACATTCAGTCCGTTTTTGCCTTTGTCTTGATATGAAGAAGCATAGAAAATCCACTCATGTAAAGATACTATATCTAGAGGCAGGGGGGTGTATACCTAGAAAGACAAATATGGTGACATTTGGATATGAATGATATATAGTGCACCAAAACAGAGTCAGCAATTTTTCATAGAACGAATCTCGTGGAATCGTTTCTCAGATCCAAGAATTCATTCTGTACGTCATTGAGAAATGCTGGCTACATTCAGGGAAGCATAGAATAGGTTTCGAAAAAGTGCAGCAGCTTCTGTAATTTCTTTTCGAGATTGGAGGTACCCAGTAATTTCCTTCTTCAGCATTCTTCTCCACTTCGCCTTCAAATTTCTCTACCACGCTGCAGAGTTTTTCAAATATGGCAATGCTTCCACGATTTACGTCTGAAGATTATCTGAGACTTAGGTAATGCGAGTTTCCTTTCCCTGAAGTTTCATGTTCAGCTTATTTAGCTGGTCTAAAATGTCTGCCAAGAAAGCAACTCTTTTCTTTAAAGCATTATCATTAAAGCAAGTCACAAGGTCTTGTTTTCCTTAAACTGCCAAGAACAACTTGATTTTATCTTTCTAACTAAAGACTTGATTGACAGTATTTCCTTTCGCAAACCAGCGTACAGAAGAAACTCTTGATCAGAACTCAGGTCTTTATAGAGTTCTTTAAACAAATGGGTGTTGAGTAGAGATGGGCAGAATCATTCATAATTCTGAGTGACGACTCACCAAAAATGTGTAAAAAAATTAGATCAAGTATTCCCTATTTCTTCTTTTGTTTTTAACTTCCCTAATTTTAAACAAAGAATTGGCATAAGCATATGAAAAGATGCCAGATTCGTTAGACAATGCTGAGAAATAATAAAAGAAACAATAGAGAATATTTGATATAGTTTTTTACACTCCTTTGGTAACTCGTCGTTCGTAGTCATTAACGATTTTGCCCTTTTCTAGTTTTGAGGTTCTAGGTTTGATGTAATTGAAAATTTTGAAAAAGGAATCAAGTACTTCTTGTAGAAGAGTTGGAAGATTCTTATTTTGTAGAGCAAAACGGTTAATCATACAATAAACGTCCTTTGATTGGGGTTCAAGTTCTTTCACTTTTGTTTTAAAGACCGATGATGCTCCATCTATCTATACTAATCCTTCCGACATTTTTCACTTTAGTCCTCTAATTTCAAAAAAGATATTTACCTTAATAATATTCAAAAAAGGTATGGTTATAGGCAGCTACCCAGTGTTACTGATATATCTCAAAATAGTTGCTAAAAAAAGATTTCACTTGGTGGTAAAAATATTTGAGAGATTCTTTATTGTAAATAAATCAGTAATTGTTTTCATCCGCGTTATGTTGCAAATCACCAAGGAAAGATTATTTCAAATTATTTCCTCCTCACAAATCTTTTCTATCACCGATTCATGTATTTCAGTCTTGTTATGATTTCGCTTGCCCCGATTTTCCAACCAAAACACAAATTTTTTGCTGTGTACCCCCCCCTTATTGGGTATATTATTGACCATACACAGCCCATCTTAAGCACAGATTCTTGTATTTGATACCCATCTTGTATTTTTAATATTGTCTTTCAAAAGACCACCATCCTTTCACACTTCCCGTTACTCCACGGGCTTTCTGCCGCTGTTGCCAATAATTTGATGTCGAACATCTCGCACATTTCCTCCATTGTTTCATTTTGAAACTCCCTTCCGTTGTCCGAGAGAATTTTTTCCGGTGCTCCGAAAACACTTATCCACCTGTCTATTATCTTGCCTACTATCTCCGCCGGTCGTTTTCCTTCTGTCCATGTTCCTTGAACAAAACCAGTCAACTCATCTATCATTACCAAAAATTTCTTTCCTCCAACTCATCGAAAATAAACAAAAAGAGATTATCTGAAAGGGTTTCTCATGCAGACCGCATTTCAGGTCCAACAGTGCGTAAAATCTTGAGAACGAAACTTATCATACTCTCGATTATCCCTTGTATGTTCTATTCCCCAAGCATATCCCCCCTGTCTTTTTGTCATCAATTTAATAGAAACCATATACAATGTGATGTTTGTGATTTTGAAAGAATCTTTTGTTCATTTGTTTCACTGTTCCCATGCCCACCATTTATCACCTCCCCAAACCACGCATAATCTACTTATTATCATGTAACAATGGTGAACGATTAGAAATACTGCACAATTATTTTACTATGGAACTTAAAATATTAAAACTGATAGTTCAACAAGGAATGAACTTTGTAATTTTTCTCTATCAATATTCGTCAATTTTTGTATTAAAAATTAATATAATAAAATGTAATGAAATTTTGTTGACCCACTTATTTCTTGTAACAACCACAGGTAGTTGTAGTCTTTTCTCCCCCTTATAATCAGAACCCCCAAAACTATAAGTCTTTTCTATCTTCTTTGCACTCTCTTTTATCCTTTCTAATTCACTTTTGTTTAGATTTCGTAATATTTCTTCTAAACATTCTCTTCCAATCACTGTACTATTACTACCAGTGTCCAATATAGCCTCAATCATTCCTTTATTCTCCCTTTCATTCCCGGAATTATTCAAATAGACATTACTCTGTTCACCTTTTATTCGCTTGTCAGTCCCCCTTTTCTTCCACCAACATTTGTCTTCCTCATGTCCCCATTTGCGACAATACATACATTTCTTGATATTTTCATCCCGAGTGTAGCACTTCTTGGCCTCATGGCCTTTTCTCCCACATTTTAAACACAGTCTTTCTTCCTGACACTCTTTCGCGAAATGCCCATCAGGAAACAATTAAAACATCTTCAATCCGCCGTTTCCTGACACTTCCAACCCATCTATGTCCCTACCCCACATTATAACAATAAGGTTTTCTCCTTTTCGTCTTCATCTTCCCTTCATTTCCCACAATCTAATACACTGTTAAATCGTTCAACTCTTTGATCTATCTTGCTATCTACTATCTAAAGTGCCTCTAATATCAAACTTCCACTCTTCTCCCCTGTTAGGTCTTCTACTAATCTTATGATTAACTCTCTCAGCCTCTCCTTCTAGATGCAATCTTATTATTAATCCCTTCCTTTTTAGATCCTCGTTCAATTCAACCCAGTCACTCACTCTTCTTCTCCATTTTTCATATTCTCTTTCTAGTCCTGAAAATACAGGACACTTACCACATAATGTTTATCTTTTATTTTTTTCAGACTTACAATGAAGACTTTAGCAGAGTGGCGCAAATGACCAACCCTTGTGCTAATCTGTCAATTTGTCAATTAAGTGAAACATATTTTAGGTAGTTTTTACACAATTTTACACAATTTTAATTACAATATATTTATATACCTTATCTATTATTATTATATTTTTATTTTTTATTAGTATGAAATTAATAGGTAACAATGGAAAAGCTCTTACCTTTTTTATTGTCCACTATGACTTGGATGAGGATTTAAGTTAGGACGATTATGGATGTGAACATGCCATGCTTATGGTGCAACATTATATGATGAATGTAATAAAGCGGTAGAGTAATAGAGCAAGATAAAGAGGTGTTGAAAACAATTATATGTTGTATGACACGATATAGAATATTCTATGTTATGTTTGTATTTTATGCTTTGCTTAATTATTATGGCACCCTTATTCTGAATTATTCTGAATTTCTCAAATGGTCTCCCTTAATTGTTATATATGAGATGGTGACATCAATTGTTGGAATAATACTTTTTGGTTATAATATATAATTATAAATGATATCAATATTAATAAATATTTCAGGTAGTTCTGAAAAAAAACAAAAATAACATAACAACTGCAGCGAGTGAAGATGCACCGTCATTATCTCACAATGACAGTGCATGACCACTCCCTGTCATGTCATCAATATATATTATATATATATATATATACATATATAAACCTAATTTTTTCATTTTTTTATATATATTATATATTATATACAATATATATATATATATTATATATTATATATATATAATATATATATATATATATATATAATATATATATTATATATATAATATATAAAAAACCTAATTTTTTCATTTTTTTATGATAAATATTGCTCTTCATGCTTAATAACAATTTTTGTTCTAAGTACGCAAGTCAGAAGAATATTTACCGAAATCTTTTCAAGAATCCAGCCGAAAATCTTTCCATACGGAAAAAATAAATTGGCAGAAGTGTGCAAGAGGGATATATTTTTCATTCTGCCTGCAGTAGGCCGTAGGTTGAAAAGGGCTTTCTTATAGATATAAGAATTATTTATTTATTTATTTATTTATTTATTTATTTATTTATTATTTTTTTATATAATTCTATGATTTAAGATTTTTTTTTTAGGCTAATGTCCTCTGCATTCTTCAAAATACGATATAAATACATCCGAGCATTCCAGCGAAGCCATCTACCATTCAAACTTCCAGTGTAAGTTCATTCCTGATAAATCTATTGGTAATTTATGCATAATTTATTTTTTTTATAATATATTATTTTCCTAGTTTCAAATATTTCTTCCTTAATATTTCATCCTTTCTATGCCGTCCGACAACGAAGATATTGTCGAAGTTAATGAAAACGAAACCGTTGAAATTTCTTCTCCTGACGAGTTAAATCCGATTGCAGGAAACGTTGGTCAGAATTTTATTTCTTCTCCTGATTCTAATAATTCTGAAAACATGGCTCGGCCTGTTTTAAACATTGATCGTCTCACTCACACAAGGCCCAATATTCCGCTCTTAATTGGTTTTGTTGACAATTGTTGGAAAGGCCCTCAGCTAGGCGATTGGTTCTCTTCGATAGAGCTCTACTTTGAAGACGAAGGGATAGTTTCCGATTCTGAAAAACTACGTGCGTACGTCAGATTTCTTAACCTGCGAGAAGGTAATGTTGGTTATCTTATTAATTCCACCCCCGAGTTGAAGAATGCACAATCTTGGGAAGAGTTCAAAACTGAACTGTCATTGTTTTTAAATCCAATTTGCTCCAAAAGTTTATTTGAAGCGTTCGGCGACTTTGTAAATTTGAAATGGAGTAGTAATCACTCACTCCCTGAGTTCATTACAGAAGCACAAAAAGCGTTGCAGATTTTTATAGACTCTTCTTCTTTAATTCACGACGTCAAGTTTACAGATGAGCAGCGTCGTTTACTTTTATTTTCTACTTTGTATGCAAATACAAAACCTCAATTACAGCGGGTTATTCATGAAGAATTCAATATCAAAAACTCTCTACCTAAACAGGTACAAACTTATTTAAAGAAAAATCACGTTCTTAACAATGGTAAAATTTCCTCCGCATCAGGTAAAAATACTGGTCAATCTTTTAATACTCCAGTGTATTCTACTCATACTGAAAAAAGTACTGCGCAACAATCTTTTTCCCAGAGTCATAATACGAAAAGTATGCCTAAATCTTCGTCAAATTTTTCTCCTAATTCTCATTATTCTTCATCAAATACTCATCCTAGACGTAAGGTTTTATTCTGCAGGAACTGCGAAAACCACGGTCACGCGACTTCACAGTGTATATTCCGTCCTTTTTGCACACTATGTAACCATACACACGTACGTGGAACGCAAAGAAGGTGCCAGGGTTCTTCATGGCAACCATTCTCACCTGAAGGATTAAATAGGGTAAGAGTTATATCACAATCTGAGCAGAATAAATATGCTCCAAATCATTCAAATCTCCGTCCGAATTTTTCAAATTCTCGTCCCAGTCAGTCCACTGGCCAAATTCAGAACGTACAAATTGGTTCAAACTCAAACTTTAACAGAGCTCAAAATAGTTTTAAAAGAAACTCGAATGTAAATTATTGTCATAATTCGACAAATATACATAGTAAAGATGCGAAATATTCTAATAAGTCTCAAAATATTTCGTCAAATCAGTATTTTTCCGCCCCGCTAAAAGGCGAAAACAGAAAATGTGGTAGAATGTCACCGCATACATTACATTTTGAAGATGGAAATTTAGATGCAATGGTAAGTTGTTTGGACCCGAATTATGTTCCAAATGCAAGTTTATATAATAAATATGAGAATAATAAGCCAAGAAGGCATGAATTTTATTCAAATCAAATTTTTCCGCATTCAAAACGAGGAAATCGCACCTCGAATTTCCGTATTTTCCCGCAATTGTGTTCGATTTCGTCGAAGTCTAATTCCTTTCATGATTCAAATTTTTAGAAAAGGGAACGAGTTTAATGTCTCGGAATGTCGTTATTAACCCTTTAGAGACAAGTTTTGTTAATCCGAATCCACAAATGTCAAATGTGAATTTCGTAAATGATGATCCAATTATAGGAAAAAGTTACTATCTTACTGTCAAACTCCCAGTCGAGTACGAGTTTATTTATGAGCTTTCTAGTTTTTTAGATCTGGGGAGCAGTGTCTCTTATTACGATTTCCAGTATTTGAAAGACTTCGTAAGGGTTATCCACTCGAATTAAAAGATACCAATATTGTTATGAAATCGATATCGGGTAATGTAATTAAAAATTTAGGAAGAGTGAAACTCCAGTTGATTTTAAATGATCAGTTATTCAATATTCATCTCATTGTTGTAGATAGTGATTGTAGTTTTAAGGGTAATATGCTTTTAGGTACAGATATTTTAGGTGTTTTACCTGCTGTTCTTGATATTCGCAATGAAAATTTACTGATAGATGGTAAAACAGGTTTCTCAAAAATTTCTCTCTCAGTATGGGATCCGTTGATTCACGATCCGAAACAAAGTTTTAATCCTATGCTAAACAGTAAATCAAATTCTTTTTCAGACGATTCCAAAGTCAAATCTGCAAATTCTTTTTCTAATTTGCAACATCTCAATTTTGTGAGCGATTCTCTTACTCACGAACTTTGCATTTATGATGATCAAAGTTACGATTTATCCCTACCGAACTCAGTTACGTTCGAGGCATTTTCCAGTTCAATATTATCCGTGAATGTGGTTTCTAAAGCCGGAACATCTCCTCCAGAGAATACATATCTCGTGTCGGAGAAAAATTGTGTATCAAATATTTTGTTTGGTGATGTTTTAAGCCGCGTAAGCGAAGGCACTATTTTAATAAATTGTATAAATTTTAGTTCATCTCCGATTGTTCTTGACAAGAATATTGTCGTATCTAAAGCTAATTCTCTCGAATTTCGAAGTAGTTATTCGAATGTAAATAAAATTGAATCCTCTGTAGGTCTCTCTGATTCTGAGCTTCGTAATATTTATAAAGAAATTCTTTTATCCAAATCAACTAAAGATGCTGATTTAGTAGTTCTTCAGGATGGTTCACAATTAGAACAGATTCTTGATTTCCTTATAGCCAACAAAGAAGTTGTAGCTTTAAGTGACGACAAGGTTGATGTGTGTCCTTATGGTAAATTTAAGCTCGAATTAACTCCGGATTCCTAGTTATATTTTCACGCCTAACTACCAATTACCTCACAAGTTTCAGGTAGATATAGACGCGTGGGTATGACTGATATTAAAGAATAAATCAAACCTCTTATCTCCTCATCCAGTCCGTATTATGTTACCAAACGAAAATATGCACTCCTCGAATTGTTCTTGACATAGGAAACTCAACAAATATTATCTCCCTATACAATTCCTATCACCTAGATTCATACACATTGCTAAAACTAGCGCCAATCTAACGCTTTTTACATCGCGTAATTTTATGAACCGGCTACTAAACATAGAATATACGCCCGAGAGTCTCCTATCTTGCTTCCGACGCATAGAGGACACTGCAACGCGTGAGTCTCCCTATGGAATACGTACAGCTCCAAAAATAATCTTTTGTAAATTGATGGCAAGCTTCTTTGCTCATTATAGTATCCATGCCCTAATATATTTAGATGAATTATTGTGTTTTCAAAAGACATTGAGTCACACTATCAAAGTCGTTACTCTGTTTTAAATCTCTTAGAAATCGAAATGAAATATAAATAGAGTTTCTGAAGATTGAGCTCATTAGTATATTTAGGGTTCCTCATCAGTTCAAAAGTATCGGCAGACTCCAACCCTAAGCTCAAGCTTAAATCTTTCCAATTCCTCGGATGTCTCCGCTCGTTCTTTTATTGTGTTAGACATCTTGCGTGACTAATCCCATGGTCAGTTTATTGCCGCATCAATTACTTCCTTATTTCAGAAAGAAATGTCCGTTTGGTGTGGTCTTTTGAACAGCAAAAAGCGTTCGACACCCTCAAACAAAAGCTTTATTTGGAACCGATCTGCAGTTCCCTATTTCACTAAAAAGAATATAATATCAACATGCAGTGCAGTGTATGGGCTCGAAAGCGTATTAGCCGAAAAGATTCAGTAAGGAATGGACAGACCAGTTCTTCCATCAGAATGTTAGCAAAGCTGAGAAAATTATTCACAATAGAACGTTGAAATCATTGGCGTGACTTGGAGCAAACTTAGCAATTTAGGAATATGTTTATGTTATAAAGATTAAAATGATCTCTACCATGATTTTATTTTTTCATTTTAAAAAATAAGCTCTACAACACAAAATGAAAGTAGCTTTAAAATAAATCTTTGAATATTTTATATAGAGGGGAAAAAGAATATTTGTCCGGATTTTCTCTCTCGCCACCCCCTCCCCTCTCTGCAGTCAGTACAGTTTCTAATGTTGCATCTCTTATCGAAAATAAGAAGTTATTTAATCTCACGTCAGATGTTTTAAAATCTGAACAAGAGAAATGTCCACGTTTGGACCGATTATCAAATTAATAAAGAAAATGAAATACATTTGTATCCCATGCTCTATATAAAGATGATTTACATTATTGTTACGAAGGAAATAAATATTAATGAATCCTGATTCTTTGGTGTATACTATTTTGAATATTAATCATTGTGCTTTAGGTTCTGGTCACCTAGGACACATAAGAACAGAGAAAAGAATTAAGGAGCGTTACATATTTCCGAATATGTCTAAATTGGTTTTTCAATTCTGTCGGGAATGCCCGTCCTGTTTAAATATTAAGGGGAACATTCCAAAAAGAATCCCCATCTTCAAATACCCAATTCCATATTCTCCTTTTAGTAGAATTCATACCGATATTTTAGGTCCACTACCTAGGTGTAAACAAACTGGTGCAAAGTATATTTTGGTCTTCAAAGACTCTTTGACAAGGTATGTCGAACTTTGTCCAATTCCCTCTCGTAGCGGTGTGCATATCGCAAACGCTTTGTTACACAGAATCATCGTTCGTCATAGTACTCCCTCTGTATTAATTTCAGACAATGCTATGGAATACGTTTCTTCCTTTTTCAAGCAACTGTGCAAGTTGCGGAAGATAAATAAAGTGGAGATCTCGGTTCGTAGTCCAATAGCGAACAGTAATTGTGAAAGATTGAACTTGCAGATCGAAAACTACCTGCGTCACTATGTAAATAAAAAGGGTGATGATTGGGTAACATTTCTTCCTTTCGTACAGTTATGTATTAACTCAACTTTTAATGAAACGATAGGCGACTCGCCTCACTATGTATTATTTGGGTACAACAAGAGATTACCTTACGATCTCGATAACTATATTACTCCTTTCTCAAACTCCGATAAAGAATTTTGTCCTACCCATGAAGATCTTAAGGATTTAGTTGTTAGAACGAATCTCATTCGAGAGATTGCCAAAGAAAATTTAGAAAATGAAACTCAAAAATTTGTCAATAGACAGCATAGTAAAGCTTCTGATCGTAATATTCAAATTGGTTCTAGAGTCTATATTTTAGCTATCAAGCCTGTAGGTCTGCCTAGAAAGCTGGCGAAGCGCTTGCAGGGTCCTTATAGGGTTATAGGAATCTTAGGGCGCAATAAATTCATATTGCAATGTCTTCAATCTGGTCGAGAAATCGCTGTACACAGTGATAACTTTAAAGTAGTTGCAGAACCAATCATAAATTCCAATTCTCCTATTAATCATAAATCTTTTTCTCCTAATCGTAAATATTCCAAAAAGGTTCATTTTAATAAAGACAGAAATGATGTTAATGAACAGATAGATTCGTGTGATGAGTCCGAAGATGAGTTTGAAAATGTCATTTTCCCCCATCAGCCCGCATCTGTATCAAAATCCTCATCATGTTCCTCAGAATAATGGAATCAAATTATTCAAATCTTCATTTCAGTCCTATAAAAAGGAATTTGTCCAAATCTTTCTAATCCTGTAATACAAAATAGTCAATGATCAAACTTTTAATTCTGAAAGTACTCCAAAAATCTTCGTTTTTCAGGTTTCATACATTCTAATGAAATCCCAACAATTTAAATTCCAGCAGATCAAAATCGGACTCTCACCATTACGATAATTTATCTTTCCACAGTTAATAGTTATCTCCACCCACATCAAGCATTTCCGAGGTCCGAGGACCAAGTCTAAATTTCTCCGTTCTAGTAAAAAGCTAATGCCAATGCAGTACTCCTCGTTACTATGATCCATTAATCTTCCTCTGTTCTCCTATTGAACCGAAATATACTTCTTTTCCGATAGTGTTCCTTTTCAAGTATTGTTCTTTCCTATATTCTGTTTAATGCTTACATTTAGCGTTTACGTGTTGGAGAATAAAGATGTTATTATAAGTATTGAAATATTATTATTTTTTTATCTATTTTATCATAAGCACCCTTGACTCCTGTACATAAATTCTAAATGGAAAGGATTTTCGGTGAGTCTGGAAGAGATTGAAGAAAATCTTTCGGCTGAATATATTAATTTTTTCTTTCTATTTAATTATAATATAATGGTAAACAAATATTTAATTCCTTTTGTTTTACGTAACTCATTTGTGTTCCGCAAATAGTAGATTTTAAGAAGTCTATGTCTGGAACAAGCTTGCAAAAACTGGTAAAGATATATATCTTCTGTTAAATATATATCTATCCGATAGAGCCTCTCAAAACAATAATAATATAAAATTGGTTATTCGTGCTATATTAAATTCTCGTGAGTCCTGGTATCGTAATTTGTATAAGTACGCAAGGCGCAGAGAAATGAGGAGAGTTTGATAGAGCCCCGCTGTTGAGGAGCAAACGTCCGCTCGCTGGCTAAGTGAAGTGAAACCTTTATTCCTTATGTAGCATCGTATACTACACTTCAAAAACTGGTGAAAACATTAGTTTGTGATTAGAAGTCATTACTGTTTTAAACAATTCTCGACCTTATATTAAGAAGATCTGACTATTAGTTATTTTAAAACTCTGCAGTGTAATGACTACATTTTAAATATTAATTTATATATCTACGTTTTGCCAGAAAGCGTAAGCATATTCATATATATTCAAATAAAACTGGAAACACTTTACATTGTGTATTTCTTAAGACTTGATAATTATGTGAAGATTATTTAAAGAAATATGTCTAAATATATCGATTTGTACAGGTAAAGTGAATATTGATATATTGTGACTCTCTCCTCAACGCTCTAAAGATTTTTAATATATTTTAAAGCTTACTAAGCCGTAATTATTAAAATATAACATACTATTTATTTAAAAGAAAATTAAATATTAATTATTGGCAATATTAATTTTCTTATATATATTTATGTATGCTGCACTAAGGCCCTAGTCGAATATTTTAAATATGCTTGTATTTTTAAGACAAAATAACAACAATGAAAACTCATCTATTTTGAAACTAATTTAGAAGAGTCGGTATTTTATCTGAAGTAAGCTTTATTATTAATATATTATATTTTTATATTATTATTAATATTATTATATTATATTATATATATATTATTATTGTATTAATTATTTTTATAAGCATTGAAAATGAAACAACTGTTACATATAAATAAATATTTATATAATATAATATATATATAATAATATATATATATAATAATATATATATAGATATTATATAATATATATATAATAATATAAATATAATATAATATATATATACTATATATATATTAAATATTTATTGAAAAGTATTTGTTTTGTAAATTTGGCAGGGCGCAAAATCTTAATTTTGAAGCGTTTTATATTTTGTTTCCAACGAAAGATTTTTTCTTGAAATGAGTACGATTACAAAAATACCATCTTGCATGTCTTGTCTAAATGTCTGGTATTTATTTGTCTTATAAAAATTTATAAATATATACATCATTTTATTTATGTTTTAAAGATTAATTGTTCATTGTTTATATCTAAAATTACTGAACCCATTATAAATAGTAAAAATGAGAAATTTTGATCTTTCGCTTCATTATGTGCTAATCGCAAAGTTGTATATAGTTGCGCAGCTCTACTCCGTTCTTAGTCCGATCAATTTTATATTTTAATCACATGGTATTATATTGTATCCAAGAAGTGTTTTATGTTTTATTACAAATAAATGTAAATGGGTTTTAAATTTAGTATGCTGATCATATTGAAGACTCATTTTTTTTGTAAGGTCAAGTAACATAAAGCGTAAAAAAACAGTTTTTTAATTAAATTTTTTTAAATTGTAATTTATTTTACATTGTTATTTCAAAGCGTCGTCTGCATACATGATTCTGCAAAGTGCATTGTCAACAAAAGGGTTTTTTTTTTCAGTTCGATGCAATATTAGATTATTGGCCAAAATTGTGCTAATAGACTGGCAGGGTAAAAGGACGGCTTTATTGATCGTGAAATTATTTCTAAGTTGCTGCAAATATAGACTTGTCAATACACAGGCACGGGGGGTCGCCGCGTTTGAGGTGCGGAGAAGAATTTGTTCCACTCGAAACGTAAACGAGAATCAATACACGCGCTATCTGATCCTATCATCTATCGTTTTTGACATCTTGTTGAAACTCCTCCTAAACTATTTCGAAATGACGTTCAAAACTTGAAAAATACCAAAGATTGACATGGATCTAAGCAAAGATGTAGCAGGGGAATTTGATATTGCCCCTTGAGCATTGGTCGATTTTCAAAACCTTCTATTTTTGGGTTTGTTGAAATTGAATAAATTGGGATATTTTTTTTCCCTGTTTATCCAATCTGCATAAAATTTTCAGGACCATTGTATCGGTGGCACATGACATTTCTTACTTAGAATTCTTTGATATGCAGTAGTTGTTCTCTTTTTCTCGGAACAAATTTTCAAAACAATTTTTGGTTTTTAAAAAACAATTTCTTTTGAGTATACAAACAACAATTATCTAAGTAAAAAAAAGGGTATCTTCCCGAACTATACAAGCCCTGTAAATTTTATGTTGATCGGATAAGTAGAAAAAAAAAGATTTATCAATATTTCACTTTTTAGAATGCTGATAATATTTTAAAAAGTGAAAGTATTATATAAAATTTTTTTCTCACTTATCGATCAAACATCTTCACACCCTGCCAAATCCCTTTGCCACTCCTCTAAAATTCAGTTCAGATTCGCCACACAAAACCAATTCATTCGCATATAATAAATAGTAGAGCACCCTCACTCTCTTCCATTCTCCACATTTACTTAACAACCTTCCCTGTAAACCCCCACCTCTCACATTTCTTACACCATCTAACCATCCAACATCAACTTCCAATAACTCAAGAACCATAACACACCTGCTCCACCTCCCTATAATATGAAACCAATCATTCACTCACTTTATCTTCTCAAGCACACGTCTATATCTTACTTTTAATTCCATTCAGAAGAATACCACTAACAAATATACACCTAAAACCTGTCATAGAGCTTTCCTATTAACCTTATCGTACCCTATTCCTAACACATAAAAACCTAAACTACAATTATCTTCCACCTTCATTTTCCGATATTTGTTTTCTATTAAAGAATTGATCCATGCTCCTCTTACCACTTCTAAACCAATCTTCAGTCACTCGACGCACTCTTTCAACCAAAAATACAAGCATATGTCTTCCCACAAACACCAATATAAATAATTCCCTATAAATTCTACAGTTACCTATTCCCAGTACTCTATAATAAGGTGATGTTACGCCTCCTCCAATCCTCGTATAACTATGCCTCATAACGCTGTACCACAAACTCCAAATCCACTCAATCACCATCTCGCCTCTAATCTCTTGATCATTTCACCGGTAATATATATATTAATATTAATATATATGTTATAATACTATATATTAATAATATTAAAAAAACTATATTATATCTTTATACTATATATATAAATCTAATATATAATATACTTATATAATATTGATATTATTAATAATAACTATATAATATTTATTATATATTATTTATAATATATTATTATATTATTTATATATATTATATATATATATAATAAATATACTTAATTTATGATATATTATTAATTAGTATATATATAGTACTATTATATATATAATATAATAAAGTTAATAATTAGTATAAATACAGATATATATAATATATTATATCATATATATTTTAAAAAAATAGGCATATATATTCAAAAATAATTCTCTTTAAATTTTAAAATGTGAAAAAATAAACGTAAGTTTCTTAAACCAGTTTTCTAAAATTACTTATGCACCTTACGTCATTATTAATTAAGAACTTAAATGAGCCATATATATAACATATAAAAAAAATAATAGATATTTATTTAGTATATATATATTATATAAATATATTATAATAATAATCATAAATATATATACTATGATATATATTATATATATATAGCTATATATTAATGTCCGAATTCATCAAATTCACTGCAATGTAACTCTGTAGAACCGCTCTCGCCAGATGTACTACTATCGTGAAGATAATCAAAATCCAAGTATTCAAAAGACCCACTCTTTAAGGAGGCGTTTTAAATTTGTTTATATCATGTTATTTTATCGTACGGAAAATATTTAAAAAAAAAAAAAAATTCCCATTTAAGGGCTCGAGCCGATCGGGGCACCGGGGGAAAGAAGTTCCCACCATCGTCCACCGGGAGGCGAAGAACACCGAACTCCTCCATCTTTGCGTTTACCATATGGTACGTTCCTTAGTTACAAAAGAATAATTTCTACTTCCCTTACACTTTGGTATTACTTTAACTAAAGATATACCATAGGGTAAACCAAGATGGCAGGAGTTGGGGTGTCTCGACCTCCCGGTGGACGACGGGGAACTTCGTCTCCCCCTCTGTCGGCTCGAACCCAGTTTCCAATTTTTGTACTTTTTTTTTTTCTGTTTCATACCTGAATACTAAAAAAAAAAAAAAAAAAAAAAAAAAAAAAAAAAAAAAAGAGAGCCTAAAATTTTTCCTGATTCCAAATAAATACATTTGTTTTACGTTGGTCGTTCATATAGATACAATTTTGAATGCCAATTTAAACACCTCTGATCTAAATATATGTATAAGTATACTAGCATAATAATTCAACATAGTAGTCATATTTAGATTACTTATTCTCCGGAATAATCATGTATATAAATATATGTTATTAATTATATATACTACTATACATTTACATAAATATATACAGATACAGATATATAATAGAAATATTTACTATTACTTTCCTAGTATCATATATATATTATATAAAGTATCTAATATAATATATATTTAATTCTTTCTTTAGCTCTTCTTTATCTACCTTTTTTTGCCCAAGATTGAAATAGTTACCTGCATTACATGCATCGAAAAAGAAAATAGTAGGGAATATGACAAAAGTCTAAAAGAAAAAGCCCACCTTACTCACTATTTCTATGTACACATACACCTTAGGAAGAACTCATCTGCTATCAGAAAAATACCAACCTAGAAGCTTCAAAGGACCAGCGACAATCCTCATAATGGTAAATCGTCAAGTGTAGGTTCATCTCCTGGCCAGGTGGGCCACAACCATTACCCCCTCTACAGCACCCGAGCGAGTGCTCTACTACATGCATTTCGTCTACTCCTCCCGTCTTCCTTATGCCAAACTCACATTCTCTCCTGCAACATTCCTTTACTGACTCAATCCACTTTTTCTTCGTCTTCCCCAGCAGGTCGGTTCCAATACAATAACACGTATACATCCGATACTTAACAACAGACTATCTTTCATCCTATCCAACATGACCAAAACCATTTCTCACATACTTCATTTTATTCTTTCGTTTACCCTTTTCTTCACTCCAGACAACTCTCTATACGTTCCATCCTCATTTTATCAATCTCTCACACCTACACGCCCCTAAGATTGCCCTAAGGTTGAACACATTGAACTTTAGATCTATACTTTTATTCCAGACCATAGTCTCACCACTATACAAATAGCACAGTAACAAACATACGCTCATGCACAGAATCCTTAGCGCTCCAAGACTTATCCTTTAGCATTCACCAACGATTTAATTGCACAGCCACCTTCCTCCGATTCACAAACTTTCCCACTACACTCTGCATCATCGTCCCATTTCCTTCAACATATCCTCTAAATATTTAAACTCAGACAACCTTTGTATCCAGCTAGTCATCAACATCTAGAACATAACTTCCGCTGAAGCATATATCCTCACTCAAACCATAACGCTTTACTCCTTATCTTAAGGTTACTTTCAAAAACCCCTCTTTACACACAAACCCTGCAAATCTCTCTACCATCTTCTCAAAACTCTCTTCAGATTCGCCACAAAGAACCAAAATCATCCGTGGCAATATAATTAGGAAGGAGACTCATTTAAATCTCTCATTCTCATCATCATTTGCCATTTCTTGCCACCCTCACCTCTAAATCTTTCTCATAACCCAATCCATATATAATTAATAACCAGAGACAAAACACAACCTGTCTCACTCCCGTATTAATTAAAAACAATCACCTTATACCATTTATTCTACACCATTCCTCACTATCCTCATACATACTTTTGATTCACATTTTCAGAAGCCTACCAACCAACACCCATATATCAGAACACTGCCATAGAGCTTCCTAATTAACCCTATCATACGCCGTTGCCAAATCCATAAACCTAATACAATTTATTCTTCTTTCTCTCTTTCTTCAGTCATTTGTTTCAATGTAAAAGATTTTTTCACACATCCATCTACCACTATATATATTAAGTTGCTCGTAAGCGTGAGACGTTGTTTTTAGAGAGGTAAGTTTGGCCATGATAATATTGTATAATATATATATATATTAATATAATATTGATAATTAATATATATTATATATATATATAATTATATTATATATATATATTATATATAAGTATATATAATATATATATATATATAATATATATTAAATAATATATATAATATATATAAATAATAGTATACTATTTGAGTCAAATAGATTATAGAGATATAAAGTCAACATAATTCCAAAAATCAAGTGCTGTTCTATGTGTTCAGTATATATTTGCTTTCCTCATACATAAAAGAACTATTTTAAAATAAATATTTCTCAAACATATCATAGAGAAGTAAAAAAGTTGAAAAAGAAACGATGTAATTGTATTATAAATTGTCATGAAATAACTAAATTTACCTAATTGATGAATTACATACAAAAAAAAAATATATATATTGGAAATGATTTGCAAAAATTTGGAGAAATATTATCTCAAAATTTCTTTATAAATTTGAGGCATTGTAGATTGAGAGAAAAGAGAAAACCAATTTCATTCTAAGAATTATTTATTAACAATGCAAATTTGAAGGAAATTCAATTTGCAGTTAGATTCGGTAATAACTAAATCTATTTTAATTTTTGCTCTGATCTCGTTGCAATATTGCTGTTTCAATCTTTGAAAAGAAATCTTAAAGATTTCCCTCAAATTTGAACCTATAAAAGCAGGTAAGTGATAATCAAAAGATTTTTCAATTTATAAGAGAAAACAATTTTTTAACAAGCAATGTTGCTTCACTGATTTCCAAACCCTAACCCTATATAACTCATATATAGATTTTCAATATTTAAACTATAATATAATAATAAATATATATAAATAGGTATTATTAATATTATATTAATATAATATTATTAATATATTATATATTATACTATATATATATATATTAAAATATAATATATATAATTATTATATATTATATTAATATATATATATATAGTAATATATATATATTAGATATATATTATTATTTTTTGCATATTACTTTATGTAAACTTTATATATATATATAAAGTATATATAATATATATATTAATAATCTTAATATTATATATATTAATATATATAGAATATAATATAATATATATATATATTATATATATAATATATTAAATTATATATATATATTAAATAATTAATATATATACTTATTATATATATTAATATAATAGCTTATTAAAGACTAATCATAAAAATATAATTCAGTAAATATTGTCGTTGGTTAAACGGGATATTTTTTCACTTATATCTAACATATATATAGTAGAAATATATCTTTAACTAATGTAAATTAATAACTCCTTTACGAGTGCACTAACCTCTTCTCACATTTACTACATTAGCTTATATAACTATATTAAATTAATAATATATAGTATATATATATATAAATATATTAAATATTAATATGTATTAATATATATTATAATATTATATACTGAAAACTTATGAATATTTAATTACTCAATTGATACACTTTTGATATATCAAACTCACTGTAAAACGGTTTGGATTATTGAAAGCTATTTAATGATATTACTCTCCTACAATGTTCACACTAAAGATTAATTTATTATATTTAATTGTTTTGAGTAATATAATAATTTCTAACAAACAGATTGAATGGAGTTTAGACGGAATTGTTTAAGACAATCCGTCCCAAAAAACTTAACTACAACTATTATCTATAACTGCTATAAATAATTTAAAAATCTAGTGGAGTGTCGAATTGCGCACAAGTTCTCAACTTGTGAATTTAATATCTCACTTTAACTAATAGCAGGAATATTTTATTATAAGCATAATGTGATAAGATAATTAGATTCCTTTACTGATCATAAACCCTTCCTTCTTATTCCGCAATACTTCTCATTGACATATCAATTAGTTATTATATGTTTATATATAAGATAAATACTTTAATTCAATATATATAGTATATCTCTAACATTAAGTTATACAGTTGAATAATCAGAAAAAGAAAAACTTAACTATGAGTGCAATTCTTAGTGATGATAATAAATAATATATAGAGAGAATAATAAATTTCAATAATATTACAGTAATTTACGATAAATCACTATATCGATATATTACTACTATAATACCGAGATTGATAATATAAACTAATAAATATAACGTACATTTATATTATACTCCCTACTCAATTCATGTTTATAAAGTAAAATATTCGATATAATAAAGACGTTGAGTATAATTTTGATAGAGCTAGATATATATTATATAATCAAAAATTTCTATATATTCATCATACTTAAATCTTAATCAGCACCTTAGAAAACTATGACTATTTAAAGAAACTTTAATATTTTTGTAAGAAAAAAAAGTGAACAATTTATATATCACACACACAACTTTTTTAATAATAAATTAATAAAAATTTAAAATAATTAATAATAAATAAATAAAAACATATAACTATAAATCAAAATAAAGTATATAAATAAAAAATAAAAATGAAAATATAACATAAAAATAAATCCTTCGTGTTATATCCTCAACCCAACAAAATAAAATTAATATGAAAAGATAATTGCTTATAAATTATAAAACATAATAGAATAAAAATTTAGATAAAAATATAAAACCTTTAAATCAAGAAGCCTCTTATGTTCCTAAAACATAGAGCATTATAATACTTTGTAACTTCAAATATAGGAAAAAAACTATTTATATTTAAATTTTATCACCCTAGTATTCATATATTAAGACAACTTACTCGAACCATATATATATATATATATATAGTATTTAGGACAGAATTTAGTATTACCTAGTATATAAATTATATTAATAATATAAATATAATATTATATATAATATAATATTAGTAATTATGAATATAACATATAATATCTTATCCTATATATATATATAGTATATATAATATATTTATTAATTACACAATTATTTAACAGTTATTGTATTGCAATTTTTTGCAATATATAATAAATGAATCAATTTGGATAGGGAAAATAACTGAATAATAAATATTTTTTATAATATGTTCTAACAAGTGTTATATACAATCTATTTAGAAACTTACTCGAAAATATAATAATATATAATATAGATCATCGTATAGCTTTGATGTTCCTTTAATCATAATACATTCCCTTTCATATTCATTTATTGATCTATAAATATGATTTTGAATAAATATTTTACTGTAAGTAATGTCGTCGTGTGGTGTGGTGACTGTGTGTGTATGTAGGAAGACGACGCAATATGGTAAAGTAATAATCTCTAGAGAAATCGCTCCATAACAGGTTCAGGTACCTATCACATGACCTCATGTATACAACAGATACCTACCGCAAGGCTAGGCCAATCAGTGTACCTGAATGACGCTTGCACGGCGGGGGAATTTTGTCGTAGTGCGTGAGGATGAGTAGGATAGGTGTACGAGCCTCGGTTAGGGATTAGGGTTAAGTATTAGGTTATCAAGGTTAGGTTTTATAGTTAGGTTAGGATCAGTTTTAGGTGGCAGGTTTAGGCCACGCATGTGGGGGATTGGGTATTAGGGTATCCCGGCATAGGCTCCAACGGCCATCGAAATCAATTATTGTCAAACAACGGTTACATATATATATACTAAATATATTATATATATATATATAATATATATATATATATATATATACTATATAGTATAGGTATATATATAATAATAATCTATAATATATATATATATATATATGAGTATCATTATATATATATTATATATATAGTAATAGTATATAATTTATTTATATATATGCCTCTCTCTCTCTTCTCTCTTCTCCTCTCTCTCTCTCTCTCTCTCTCTCTCTCTCTCTATCTCTCTCTCGTCGTCTCTCTCTCTCTCGCTTTGTAGATGTGCATGTTTGGATCGTAAAAAGAAACGTGTTACTTATCAACACGCAGCGTAATACCAAAAATAAAATTAAAATAATGAAAATAATTACGTTACGCAAATAATTAAAATATATATATATATATACAGTATATATATATATTATGTAATAAAAGATATATATAAATATCGATAGTGACGTCACTATCGATATCTATAGTAGTTAAGTCTCTAACTTAGAAAGTGATTAAATACTTTTTTTTAAACTTGAAACACGTGATTTCTTAAAATGGTTTTATGACTTTTTTATTTTCTAAAATTACAAGTTCATATAATAGAGATAATATACGGCTATAGTATATATATATATATATATTATATAGTATATAAGGTTATATATATATATATAATATATATATTATATATATATATATGAGCATGTTTGCAACTTAAAAAGCCACGTGGCTTTTTTACTACCAAGCATGCTCAGGTATTGTCTAACCTATCGTCTTAGAAGTGCAGGTATTAAGTCAGCCAAAAGATAAAAAATAAATACTAAATTACTACATTAACACTTATTATAAAATCTATTAAACTTCACATCAATGACTATATCCTTTATAAACTATTTCGGGATTTCAACAAGAGGTTGATTTTACAATACGCTAAAAATTTATCATGTTTAGTCTCAAATAGGTCTAAAAATAGCTTCGGATCGTCAAAATAGAATTTCGCAGCAAACGAACTTCTTCTCTCTCCCTCTCATCTTCCAAACATTCTCTCTCTCTCTCATCTCTCTCCTCACCTCTCTCTCTCTTGTGTATCTAATAAATATATATATATACTAGGAAATTAGCTCTGATAATAGATATTTGGAATATATGAGTTATTTATCAGTGAGAATATTATACTTTATACTTATAAATAATTTATATGGTAATATAAACTATATTGATATAAGTATCGCTAATTCTCAATATACCTAAATGAAAATAATTATATATCTAAATTATTACTCATATTAATTAATTATTTAAATTATTATTATTATTATATTAAAATTATTATATTAATTAATTATTACTACTAATTATTATATAATAAAATAATTATTATTTAATTGAATATTTTATTGGGAAATAATTTTTTGGTTGACTCGTTCCTTGAGGCCACTATCTCTAGGTTATAATTGTTCTTTTTTTATAATTCCTTGGATATATTTTACTCAAATTATACTACTATCTAGTCAGTTCCGGCGACCATCTGGTCGGAACGCGGTGGTTAAAAATGTCACGTGGTGCATACGGTGGTGAGCGGTTCGAGTCAATTTTGATTTTATGACGATGGGGAAAAACTCGAAAATACTAAAGAACGTTAGGTTCGAGGTGTTAGAGGAAGTTTAAAGCACAGATGAACGGGTGGTTGAAATTCGATGAGTAAGCGACCACGTGGGTGCGGGTGTGGGGTGTGTGTGTGTACGTGTAGGATTATATATATATATATAGTTAAATTATATATTATATAAACTATATATATATATTAGTATTATTATATATTAATATAATATATAATATATAGTAAACATGACCAGCGGGCGGGTGGGGCACGCGCGGCGGAAAAACGCAGACGGGCTGGCGGGCGGGAAAAACGTTTGCGGCGGGCCTGGCGAGGCGGGCTGGCTGGGCGGGTCGCACCTGCGGTGTGCCGAGGATCAAGGTTAAGACATCAAAAAGGGCTAAGACCCTAAATGAAACTCAAAAAATTACGGTGGGCAAAAGATTGGCCCACGGTCGAAAATTAGGCGGCGGGTAAAGAATAACGGGGGGGGGCAATCGTACAATGGGGCTTCGCCTCCATCTGGCGCACCCCTTTTTTCGAAAGGGTGCTAAAAATTAGGGTTGCCACAAAAATTAGGGTGCCAAAAAAATTAGGTTGCCAAAAAATTAGGGTTGCCAAAATTAGGGTTGCCAAAAAGGTCAAGGTCAAAAAAGGTAAGGTTGCAAAGAAAGGTCAAGGTCAGCAACTCAGGTAGGTGGTCAAAGGGTCATTTTTTTTCTCCGAAATGGTTGCCGTCTACTACTTATTATATATATATATAGAATATATATTATTATATAAATAATATATAATATATATATAATATATATTATTATTATATATATATATATATATATATATAAAAAATGATGATAATAATATAATTATATATATATATATAATATATTAACTATATATATATTTATATATATGTATTATTTATATATAATATATATATATTATATATAATATATAATAATATGATATATTATATAAAATTATATTCTATTATTATATAATTTATTAATGTAATCATTATTATTAATATAAACTGTTTAATTGGTAGTTAATCAAATAATTAATGTCATATATATATATCAGTATTATATATATATCATATACACTTTAGAATAAAAGGGTGTTTTATATGAGTTATTAAATACCCGAAACTATGTATCAGGGTATTAAAAATTAATATAATATGTATAATATTTTATAATAATTGATATAATATATTTTATAATAGATATATATATATATTCAGTAATATATATATTTTTTATATAGACACTTATATTATATATTATATAATATATATATATACTAAATATAATATTATATTTAATTATATATATTATAATATATAATATATTAATATATATAATATAATAATATATAGTATATATTAATAATATTAATATATATAATATATATATAGATATATATTATATATATATATTATATATATTATATATTATATATATATATGTATTATGTATATATATATATATATATTAATTTTAATATATATATAATAATAATATATTATTATATATTAATATAATTAATATATATATAATAATATTATAATTAATATAATTATATTAATATTATAATTAATATATTAATATTATATTATAAATTATTATAATAATATAAATATGTGTGTAATATATTATATATAATATATTATATATATATAGTATATAATATTTAATTCAAATTCGTTGTTATATATATATATTATAAATTAATATTATTATATATTTAATATTATAATATATTATATATATATTATATAATATATATAATATATATATATATATATATATAAATATATATATATATATATTAATTATATATATATATATATATATAATAATATATATATATACTTATATATATATATATATAATATATATAATATACAGAATATTTATATTTATATATAATAATATATAGTATATATTATATAATATATATATAGTAATATATTAACTATATATATATATATATCAATTATATATATATGTATATATATATATATATATATATATATATATATATATATATATATATTATATATATATATATTTAATATATATATTAATAATATATAATATCATATAATATAAAGTAAGTATAGTAATATTAATATTATTACTTAATAGTGAATATAAAAATTATATATTCTATATAATTATATATAAATTATATATATATCTATATTATAATATATATAATTATATATTATCATATATTTATATTATAATGTAATGTTATTAAAATATATAATACATATATATAAATATTATTAGAAATAATATATATAGTATTATATATATACTTATAAATAGTATTATATATATTTATATATTAGTTTACGGATAGTTTTATATATATATATATATATATATATATATATAAATATATATATTATATATTATACTTATATATATATATATATATATATATATATATAATATATATAATTATATATATTATATATAATATAATATTATATATATATAAATATATATATATATATATATTATATATAATATATATATATATAATTATATTATATATATTATATATATATATTATATATATGTTATATATATCTATATATAGTATTAGAATATATATATATATATCATATATTATATATAAATATTTTATATATATATATATATTAATATAATTATAAGGTATATATATATATAATATATATATTATATATATATATATATGATATATATATATCTATATTATATATATTTAAATATATATATTTTATATAATATATATATATAGATATATATATATATATTATTCATATATATTATATATATAATATATATAATTAATATTTATATATACTATTATATATATTATTGTTATATAATATTATATATATATTATATATATATCGTTGTCTTTAATACATAGATCCAATAGACCTTGTTCTTCAGGAACCTCAAACTTTATAAGAACTAAAAGACAGAACAGAAGCTTTCTGATATCATTTTAATTAGGACGTTTCGAGTTTATCCAAACCACCATCAATCAGCTAAACATAAATTAAAATTACAATAATTATTATGAAAGTTAAAAATTAAAATTAATAATAATAATAATATAATAATAATAAATAATAATAATAATAATAATAATAATAATAATAAAATAATAATAATAATAATAATATTAATATTAATAAACAATAACAATAATTATTAATAATATACCCATAATTAATAATTATAATAATAATGAATAATTAATAATACATAATAAAAATAAATAATAATATAATAAATTATAATAATAATAATAATAATATAAGTATAATAATAATAATATATATAATATCACATAAAAAGAACCAAAAAAGTAAAAAAATATAAAAACAATTTAAAATAAAATTATATTAAAAGACAACTAAACCTATATTATATTACCTGTTTAGTTGACAATTCTTGGGAAGAATGTACAGAAAAATAGCAAAAACAACTGCTTATATACTAAAAAATTGGTTTGGTTGGTACTTTTAAAAAAATAAATATAAATAATATCATTTGGCACAATAGAGTTAAGAAAAATAATTACACAGTGATTAAAACAGGGATTCTAAAGGTTAAATAAAATAAATAAATTAAACCAAAATTAAAACAAAATAATTTAAATTGAGGAACATCCGAGTTCAGTTTCGGTTGTACCTATGTTAAAACAGGCTCTCGAGAATCCGTCGTTCAAGTAAACCTGGACCGGGCCGAAGACAACACCTTGAAACTATCTTTTGAGATCTCATGACGGGCTCTCTGAAGAGTGGGTCCTGATGGCAGAGTTTCGGGTGAAGTTAAAGGTCTATTTGTTCTATATGAAAGACCCAGATGTTTTGAAATCCTCAGCTGCAGTTGTAAGCCAGTCTGGCCTACATAACGGGCTTGGTAGTCCGCACAAGAATAGGAATAATAAATAACTGAGGACCTCAAAAAAGCTGGTAAAATATCTTTCATTCTGAAAAAAACTATTCCTTTTAAAATCATTGACAAGTATAAAAATATAATTTAAAGCATTGGAAAAACTTTAGAAGAATTGATTATTTTGAATGTTTTTAACGAGAGCTTTCGGAGTATTGGGAACCGAAGTATAAGCGAACTTGTTAGATAAACTACTTGCCAATGATGAATCCACATCCTGGCTGTTTGGAACTGAAAAATGTCTTCCAAGAGATTTGTTAACAAATTTCTATAAAAATAGCTTGCTCGTGGAAATAAATTGATTTAGCAAACTGCGAGCGTTATAAAATTGAAACCTTTCTTTATGAAAATTTACCCAAGATGTTGTGAAAGGTTTGTTACACAGCTCTAAAATTCGGCATGACAGTCCCGACAACTTGGCACTCAGAGGAAGGAAGCTGGAAAATTGGTACCAGCATAGTGTGGTAGGGAGCTTTTATAGATGGAAGTAAGAAAAAAATGATGATGATGAATGGGTTTGGATAAACTCGGAAACGTCCTAACATTAAATGATATCAAAGCTTCTGTTCGTCTTTTTTTATTTCTTATAAAGTTGAGGTTCCCTAAGAACAAGTCTATTGGATCTATTATAAAGACAAGATATAATGAAGTCGTACTCAGGAGCTTCAGAGGATTTGAATCAGCATCTAAGAAACTTGAAAAAGCAGATTTGGATTTGCGATTTCTATCCATTTGTATTTTCTATAAAATATTTCCTAAGTTTTAAATTCTAAAAATTTTACCGCCCTTCTCTTGAAAAAACAGTAATTTTTTACAAATCCTGGACATAAAAACTACTTAATAACGAGATTAAACTTAAGGAGTTAGGCCCTTAAAACGTAGTTCTAATAGGAAATTTTAAATAACTAAGAACACGCGTTGAACAGTCTGTATCTTCTTTTATTGATTTTTAAGAATATTTGTGTTTTTTTTTGTATCTAAAAGCAGGATTTGTTCGTTTCTTCGCTCCTTCAACTTTGGACAGACAAACAATAAACTAAGTTTAGATATTTGGGCTTTGTGGGCTGAACTGAACCTGGTGAAGGGATTCAGTGATCTTCAATTACAGTAGCAGAAGCCTTTCTAAGTCTGAAAAGAGAATTTTACTCTTTGGGTTTGATTTCTCTGTCTTCCCTATTTTTTTTTAAACTTGATTTTTATAATACTTTCTTATCATAATTGAAAAAAGTGTTGCTTCACCACTTAAGCAAACTTTCAACCAGCTTGGTGGGTCGATTTCCTCCAGATTGCCTGAGGGGAATGTTGAATTATTGGTCAAAAAATATTTTATTGGGTTCAACGGAAATTAAGATTATTTTTCTAGAGCTTTTTCCTCCTTTGGGGCGATTTAAAATTGCTAAAAAGGCTGAGAAATGATGATCAATAGTGGATTTGTCGCTCTGATACAGGAAGGCGATAGTTAATTTTGGATAGAGTAACTTCATGTCCAAGAAACTTCTCTTAATATTGGATGACGCAACTTATTTTCAGGTAATCATCTTAAATCGTTACACATATTTTAAGAATTGAAGATAAAATTAACAACTACTAGAATAGTTTAAAAGAAATATGTTTATCTGATTTTTTATGAATCTGTATTTCACTTCAGGTGCAGTGACCAGGCCTTCTATATGGAGTTGCCATAACATCCAATACAAACAAGGGCCTCCTCTTAGACGATTCTTTGCAGCCATCTAATTTCTTCCCACTTATAAAGTATCAGTATCCAAATTTCTCCTGCAAATTATACAGCCATTTACCCATATAATTGATTTTACTCTTAAAAGATTCCTTTTCAGTTTTCTGGATTTCTTGGTTTCTTCATGTGACTCCATTGAGAGGGCTTACTATTGGTCGCTTTGATGTAGAATCATTGTTTCACAAACATAACCTGTTAATGAGACCTCGCATACTTCATAACCAATGAACCTTTTTCCCGTCAACTAACATAGGGCTTTAGTATGCTCAATAGGCATCAATTTTTATCAAATTCTTTGGACGCCACCTGAATGATACACTTTTCCTCTTTGATGGCCAGCTTTACAAAGCAAGATAGATGGTATGGCAATGGGCTCACACTTGGTCCCACTTTTGCCAATGCATTTTTGTGTTATCTACCATGAGAGATCTTGGTTGGAAGACTGCCCCTCAGATTTTAAGAGCTCATTATCTATTAGTAAAAGAAAAAAGGTTATGTTGATAGATTGTTTTTGATTTTTTAGAGAAAAAGTGGTAGCTAAACCATCTTAAATAGAGTCATCATGTAACATTCAACACCAGAAGTGCTCATCACGAATAATCCAATTTAAAAGTTCTTTAAGAACTCGATTGCCCTATTTTAGATGTCAGAGTGGCAACCGTCACAGTAGGTGGGACTTTTCTAAACTTTCAAATTCTATAGAAAGCCTACTCACAACATATGCTTGGATTACCAATTTTTTTTCAGCTTCCTTTCCTCTGAGTGCCCAGTGTCTGGACTGTCATGCCTGAATTTTTTTAGACTTTACCAACGTTTTCCCTCTTGGGTACATTATCACATAAAGAACGTTCAAATTTTTTAACTCGTTTGCTTAAATTCAATTTATTTCAGAGCTAAATATTCTTCATTAGAACTTGTTAACAATTCTTGGAAGGGACTTTTCTGGTCTAACGCCGAATGTGGATTCATCATTGCGCAAGTAGTTTATCTAAAGAAGTTCCTTCTGTCGGTTCCCAATACTTCCGTAAGCTCGGTTAATAAACATTCCAAAATATCACTTTCTAAAGTTTTTTTCCTCTTTAAAATTATTTTATACTTGTCAATTTTTTTTAAAAGGAATGTTAATTAGTACGAATGAAAGATATTTTTAAACTTGAATCATTTTAGGTAGCAGTGATTGTTACTCTTTTTTTTTAAACTGAAGGAAAGCCCGTTATGTAGATGTATGGTAGGCCAGATGGCTTACAGCTGCGCTTGAAGGACTTTCTCAAACATCTGGGTCTTTCATATAGAACAATAGAACCATCTAACATTCACCCTTGAAAACTCTGGCCATCAGGACCCCACATTTCCTCTTCAGGAGAGCCGTCATGACATTTCAAAGGATAGCTTCAAGGTGTTGTCTTCTTTCTTTCCCCTCTTTTTTGTCGTCAGGTTTACTTGAACGACGGGTTTCTCGAGAGCCTGTTTTATACATAGTACAAAGCCGCAACTTAACTGGGATGGCTCCTCAATTAAAAATATTATTTTTGTTTTAAATTTTTTTGGGGTTTAATTTATTTCTTATTTTACTCTTAATAATCCTGTTTTAATCACTGTGTAATTATTTTTATTAACTCTATTGTGCCAAATCTATATTTAATATTTATTATTTTTTAAAAAAAAAATGTACCGGCCAAACCCAGCCGAATTTTTCCTCTAGTATAATAAGCGAGTTCAGCGTTTTGTTTTTGCTACTTTCTTTCATTCTTCCCAAGACTGTCAAATAAACAGGTAATATAAATATAGTTATAGTTTTAAAATATAATTTTATTTTTAAAATTGCTTTTATATTTTTACTATTTTGCGTTTATTATTATTATTGATATTAGTATTATTATTATTATCTATATTATTATTATTATTATTATTATTCTTATTATTATTATATTATTATAATTATGATATTATTATTATTAATTACTTGGTAATATTATTAATTAATTTTTGTTTATTGGTTTATTTAATATTATATTATTATTATTGATTATTATTCTTATTATTATTATGTATTATTATTAATTTATTGATTTATTATTATTATTATTATTAATTTAATTTTTAACTCTTCCATAATATTATTGTAATTTTAATTTATGTTTTAGCTGATGAAATGGGTTTGGGAAAAACCATTCAGATGTTATCAAAGCTTCTGTTCGTACTTTTATTTCCTTATATATATATTATATATATATATATATATATATATTATTATTATAATATTATATATAATATAATATATTATGATTATTTATATATTATATATATATATATATGATATGATAATTATATGTATATATATATACTATATATATATAATATATTATATATAATATACTATATATATATATATATATATTATATAATATAATATATAGGTATATATATATATATAATTATATATATATTACAAATATAGGACAGGACAAGGAATAGAAGCCTTCTGGGAAGGAAGCGCGAAAAGGTTAAGGAATGAGAATAAGGGGCATCTGCTAGAATAATGATAGGGATGGTGCTTTTTTGTAACTGTGAAATGGATGTGAGGGGAGTGTGGAAAGACACTTCGAAAATACTTGCACAATATTAACAGTAATGATGAGGTGTTAGTCAAAATGTGTGCGGTTTTGATGGTGCAAGAAGGAATAGGTATTTTGGGGATGAGGTTATGTAGTAAGGAGGAGGTAATGGGTAGGGTGAAAAAGTTGAAGAATGGGAAATCTCTGCAGGTAATGATGAAATTACTAGTGAAAATATCAAGAGCGGAGGCGCGAGATGGTGATTGATTATGGATTTGGAAAGTTTGTTGTAATAAAGCGGTTTATGGAGGTAGATACGTTCAAGGGATTGGGGGAAGAGCGGTAATAAGTATACCCTCCTTGTATAGAGGGTAAGGAGAAAAGGGGAACTGTAGAAAATTATAGGGGAATAAGTTTCTTGAGTGTTGTTGAGTTTGTAGGGAAGGTATATGCTCCGGTATTTTGGCGAAAGACCTGAAAATTAGACGTGCGCGTTCGAGTCCGACTCCGAGGCAAGACCCATAACAGATTCGGATGACATGAAACACACAAGGTGCGTTTAGCGGGATGTAGAAAGGACAGACTGTGTGGAATCAAATCTTTACATTGAAAACAAATGATTGAGACAAAATGAGGGAGAAGAAGAATATAAATTGATTTAGAGCGTTTTCATGCCGATTTTGCAACGAACGGCCGTATGATAAGTACTAATAGGGAAACTTCAACTATCGTCATACGTCATCACGCTTCATCGAGTTACCATTCGCGAGAAAGCCATGGATGCTCTGCAAACGTGATATAATGATCCTAGCATGAGTATCGCCTGATACGCGTCTTCTGAACGGAATTGCGAAAAGTATGTACTAGATAACGAGTAGTCCGCGAATTAAGACGTGTCTGATCAATGAAACGCATGTTGCAACTGGTGTCAATCCATAAAACCTAAGAGAGAGCATATTATAATTCTTCTTTCTCATCCGATTTTTCGTGCAAATGCATTTGTATGTGATATCTAAATGTAACAGCGAGTGGAATCCAACAGGTTGTGTTAGTGTCTCCTTGGTTATTCAAGTTGTATATGGATGGTTAGAAAGCGAATTTGAGGTGGGATGGCAGGAAGATGGTGTTAGAATGGTGGAGAATGAGTTGAGCTGGAGGGTGGCCGCTAACCATTAGTATGCGGATGATTTGGGACTCTTGGTTCTGTGTGGCGAATTTGAAGAGAGCTTTGAGGGATTGATAGAGAGTTTTGACCTGGGTGTGTGAAAGGCAGGGCTTGAAAGTAACGTCGGAATAAGGTACAGGTTATGGTTTGTGAGGAGGGAACTCTCAGTGTGAAGTTAGTTAGAAATGGTGAGCAGACTAGATAAGAGTTGGTACTGAGTTTAAATATGTTTAAGGGTATTATGTTGGATTGAGAAGGGAACGGACCGATGCAAAGAGGTGGGTAAAAAAGAAGTAGGAAAAGTTGTGAATGGCAGGAAGGTGGCCCCGTGCAATTAATCGTTGGTGAATGCAAAGGGGACTAAGTCATCTTGAGTGTGCTTAGGGTCTTACATGAGGGTATCGGTTGTTACCTGTGGTTATTGTAGGTAGTGAGACACTGATGGTCTGGAATAAGAAGTATAGATCTAAAAGTTCAATGTGTTCAGATGGACAATCTTTTAGGGGTGTGCTGCAGGTGTGAGAAGAATGAA